>QVOA01018444.1:0-18291 GCA_014825685.1 Pseudomyrmex cubaensis | reverse complement strand
TACTCGAACGGGAACGATCTTTTAACGGTGTCGTCGCTGACAGTCGCGATTAAAATATTCTGACGAATGCGAAATGTCTTTCTTATCATTCTGCAGTCCCATAACAAGATTATACACACACACACATATGCGTACTTTATCGACCCGTTCGTTAGCCGCCCTTAAAGAAATTGTTCTGTCATGTCGCGTTGATTGCCGCGATATTTATTGCGCCGCCTCTTGAACGTGGACTTTTTCACACGCCAGAAGTCCCTCAATCGCAATTATTGCAACAGTAAAAAAACGTAACAAAAACAACAAAATAAAAAAAGTCTAATTATTCTCGTGCGTAATTGATCAAGAGATATTTCAGTATTTTAATATAAAAAAAAAATTAATAAAACGAATTAATTACAATTCTATATGAGTCAGCTCGAAGTACAAGACGGAAGTGACGATCTTTCTGGCCGATATCCGCTGGAATATACGCGCGTACAGGCGACAGATGTCTCCATTATGCGGGACATGCCGCGAGAAGAAGAAGCACCCTTCATTAAAGAGGCTCCGACGCGGAATAAGTCATCGCTGCGTCGGGGCTGCTTATGGTCGCATGGCGCATAAACAACCACGCCGGAGCATGGCGCGCGCGCGCGTCATATCGTTGCGATCTCGTTGTTGCCGACCGTTTTATATTCCGCGAGCCCGGTACAATGGTACTCAGAAATACATCCGCGTGCCTCTCGAAGGCGGGAATAATGGCATTGTTCCTCGTGCCGGTTGAGAAGTGTAATCGCGCCCGCGTGCACATGTGCTATGCGAATATGTACCTTCCTCATCCCCGTCTCCGGCATAATCGGCGTACGTGTGACACCCACGTCCGGATCGCATCGGGAAAGAAGAACCGGAAGAGATCGTAGGACGAGGAAGACAGGACGCGCGGAATTTACGGCTTGTCCGCATCGCGAAACCGATTGTCATTGCAGATTAGCCGCGCGAATCTTTATTTCTTCGAGATTAACGCGCGATATCGCGGGATTAAGTTCGGTATTAAAAAAAAGAGAAAGAAATTGCGAGCTAGCTCTCACGTTTTCTTATTCCGCGCGTACAATGACATAATTATTATATTATACCGTATATTATTTATATATATGGTGCGAAACTTATATCGTGAGACACACCGAGAAACGCTCGCTGTGTGACGCAATATATTTTTTCGTGTTTGAGAAAAAAAACTCCGGACGTTGCGACATTTCAGCGCCTAAATGTTCCCATCGTCGCTCCACTTCTCTTCTCGTCGCGTCTGTGTAACCGGCTCATTGTATACGGAGCGTATTATGTAAATCCATCCACATAAGTGGTTGGCACCCAAATTGATAATTAATTGTCACATTAACCTACATTATCGGCGACAAAAAAAAAACATCTTCTCACGTTTTGTAACACTTTAATATATATTTTTTATAAAATCTTCAGACGATCTGTGAGAAATACGTATAATTAATTATTTTTTATTGATTATTATGTTATAAACGATACGATTTCTCGTTAAAAGTGCGCGTGTTACGTAAATTGTGTATATGTGTGTGTCTGTGCGTGTGTGTCACGCGCAACCCAATTCACAAAACTCAGACGGCAGTTTGAAGATTAAGAACAGTAAGCCGACGTAATTAAAAGTCGGCCCAGGGCAGCCAGGTTTTTGCGAAATGTCGTCATTAAATTTCGTCAAACTTCCAGTCGAGTCGCACGATACGTAATTGCGACCGACCTGTTTTAATTACTTAAATCGATTTTGCAACAACGTCGCGTCCGTTTCTCTCTCGTGACAAGTCGAAGCGATTAATTATATTGATGTAATTTTATAGGACGACGAAGACCGAGATAGAGAAAGAGAGAGAGAGAGAGAGAGAGAGAGAGAGTTGCTTTTCCCTACCATGCTAATTAGCGAGGCGACGAGAAGACCCACGACATTCTGCGATCACCGCGCGCCACCCGGTCGATATAGTTTTACCCGCTGCGGGACTTAAATTCAACTTAATTAAATCGATTTCCCGAGAGGAAGCCGAGGAAAAACGTCCGACGATGTCTCTCGAGCAAAAGATTCGATTATCGCGCGACTTCTCGTGTGTTTTCTCATTCGCGCGCTAATATTTCGCACACGCGTGTGAACACCGCGGCTGCAGAGACAAACATCCTCAATGCGAACGAAATAATTTATGTAACGATTACGTGACGATTAATTCGAACGTTAATTTCCAACAAATGTGAAATCAGAAACTTCTATTTTGCAATTCCGCAAAAACACTTTGTTTCCCGAAGTTTAACTTCTTCGAATAACACGCAGATTTTTTCACACTTGCGGATTTATTTTTTCCCTGTCTCTCCCTGTCTCTCCGTGTCTTTCCGTGTTTTTTGAGACAGGGAGAGACAGGGAGAGACACGATGAGACCTCTCCCTGTCTCTCCCTGTCTCTCTGTGTCTCTCTGTGTCTTTTTGTGTCTTTTAAGACAGGAAGAGACACGGAGAGACCTCTCCCTGTCTCTCCCTGTCTCTCCGTGTCTTTAAAATAGCTGAAAAAGCTAAATAAAGATCAATCAATCAATCTCTCTTTCTCCCTCTCGTGATTCAAAAGACACATTTAGAGATCAAAGGTATCGAGCCGATCGGCTGACAAAGTACTCGCGTGAGAGGATATTTGCGCGGGGCCCCAATTACCCGGGGCTAAGGGTTTCGTTCGAGGGAAAGCGGAAGGAACCCTACGGAGCCGAGATTCTCACACGCAAACGCGGTCCACGACGATTGCACATCTCGCCGCATTCTCAGAGTTCGCTGAGTAAAAATGAGCGCCGAGGTGAGATTCGAGATTGCGTTTATTGCATTCATATACGCCACGTGACGGAAACGTTAACGTTACACCGTGTAAATTCAAAGTTCAGCGAAGGCTTCCACACATTCGCGCGATGTAGATACCGCACAGCCATTGAAACGTCCCCCGAATGTGCGCCGTGTAATTATCGCCCGCCACACGCTAACGTAATTATCAGTTAGTTGCCGCGGCGAAGGAACGAGCCAATCTCAAGAACGCCCGGTGCGCGCGCGGGATTTGTCTCGCGCAGATCTAATGAAACGGTGAAAATAATAATGGCGCGGGGAGGGGGGCCACGCTTTAACGGACGATTCAATTTTCTGAGCGCGTCCGACTTCCGGCACCATAAAGCATCGGCGTGCGGGACGTCCGATTTTAACGCGCGCGCGTTCATTATTACGCCGAGGCCTCCATTATACGCTCGCCAGCAAGTACCGAGCAACCAATTCCGAGCCGATTTATTAACCGGTGTGTATCGCCGAGAGAAAGAGAGAGAGAGCTCGCGCGCGTATTCCGCGCGAAATGATTGATTTTCGCGATGGATTTTAAACGCAATATCGCAGACACTTATCCGCGACTGCGGTAAATGGTGTTTACGAGACTAAAGTCGCTCTCGCTTAAACGTCGTCTCGACGTGCGGAGGGAAACATTAAAATCGCGATTTAGGGGAACCGAGCGTAAATTGACGACTTTGCTCGCGGCGAAGCCGTTTTATCGCGCGGGTTCAACGCGTCGGACGGAGCGACGATTATCTTCGCGGGTCAGCGAGCACGAGGACGCGAAAAATTTCCGACTATAGTCTCTCGGTTGAGAGTAAACCACCTTGGGGGGAGGTTGGGATTGGCAAACGTGGCGCAACGTAACGAGGACATTTAACAATCGCGACAAGATCGGCGACGCTATCTCTGTTTCGTTGCGCAAACGTTGCAGTTTGGTTTCGCGCAACGAAATGCGCGTATCAGTTATCGATACCGTCAATATCGAACGCGCGATCGCAAGACCCGAGGGTAGGGAAACGCGCGAGAGGGAACGCAGAAACGATTCTATTTCGCGCTCGATTTGTACGGCACACGTACGTAAATTAATGCCGATTCAGTAGTCCTCGGTAACGAGCGCGATAAATCAACGACCGGTTCTCTCTCTCTGTATTGGCGGTGACTATATCGCGGCGAATTCGATGAAGCTGACGCGGAATTGAAGCTTCCCGGCGATATATCTTCGAGGAACGGTGCTTTTAATTCCGGCCGTGACTCACGCGAGCTCCCTAAGGATGCGCGATTATTCGCGAGCGCCTGGAGCCGGAAGATCTTTCGTCCTCTCTCTCTCTCTCTCTCTCTCTCTCTCTCTCTCTCTTTGCGGTTAAAATTAACTTGCCTTCGATGCTTTGTCCCGATCCGGATGAGATAAGAGACGGTGAATCGACCGTTCATCCGGCGATCGTATTTGCTCGTAATGTCGTGTGTGTGTCGAGAAAATAGCGCGCTTGGAAATAAATCGACAGGCATATTCGTGTCTCAGCCGGCACCCAGCCTTTGATGAGGCAAATTTTTTATTTAAATTTAATTCGATGCAATCGTGTTTAAATAATAGTTCAGTTTTTTAATTTTAGTTTAGTTTTTAACTGAAAATATTTTTGCAATATGTTGTCGAATTCTGTTCTCTTTGAGAACAAAATTAAAAAAGCAGCTTTCTCTCTCCCGCGCTCTCTCTTTTTTAATGTAAAAATCCATTTCTTTAGAAAGATATCAAAAGCATCGGCCTTCTTTTTCAACGTCATTATTGCACGCATCGCGCTCACCGGATGGACGTGATGGTATCTTTTCGGTTCCGGAGCATTATTATTTTTTCACACACACACGCACACATCGCGTTATTGCTCTATTTAATTTTCTTCTCCGCGGCGGCAAGTGGGTCTGAACGATTCAGAAGTGTGAACACACAATAAATGCAACGTCATGCGTAGTTCTGCGGAAAACAAAAGTACGATGACATTGCGAAATGGTTCGTTGGAACAAGTGCGTGTTACTTTCGGGGCACTCAGCAAGAGTGAAGTATAAATTCCACTCTCTTGCGCAATCGAACTTGATGTTAAGGTGTCTCGACGTGGTTTAAATTTAAATGTGATCTCAGATTTTTGCAACGCGCCCACACGCGGCAAAAGTAAAAGATCGTGTTTTTTTTCGTGTGGATTTTATCGAGAGTTCTACAGAGAAATCTACATCGCTAAATGCACGCGCTCGTTTTTTATTTCTTCTTTATTGCTATTCAATCAGAACGAGAGTTGCTCTTGAGTTATCTAATATATATCGGACGCTAATTTTTTACAACTCGCGCGTGTTTTGCATATTCTCTCTCTCTCTCTCACTCGGCGAAGGTTTTGTCTCGCAAATTTTACGCGTCAACGATCGGACGCTGTTGAAGCGTTTAATATCGCGGTAGATTTCCCGGTTACGAGCAGATGCTATCTCTAGAATAGCGCGCCACGGGTCGTTGGGACATGCAAATGGAGCGCTCGTGAGAGAGCCTCGCGCAAAATTAATTGCGCGTGATGCGGATATGCCGCATATCGAGAGCTCATCCCGCGATCGCCTCGGACGTGAGACTGTGTTGTGTATTAAACGCGCACGTGTGCTGTGTCGGCTTAACTTCACCCTGTGAAGAGGAAAATCTCGCGAAAAATTGATAGCGAAACGAGCGATTATTTATTGAGTTGTTCGGAAGCACGTGGCGGTTTTTTTTTCAAATAAAATTTAAAGAGAGAGAGAGAGAGACTTTGTTGTATCGACTCACATAATTTAGTTTCTGCAAACGCTCGTGTACGATGTTGTTCGATATTAAATTTAATATCCGCACGATGTCTCGGACATGTTGCAGTTTCCACCGCAATGTCAACTATCGGAAAAACGCTACGAACTTTTCGAACAACCCAAATACATTTTATAAGCAACATTTTTTCTCGGAAAATATTGTTTAACATCGCAAATATTTAGAAACGTTGGTGCAAATATATTATATCCGGTAAAATTTGCTTCGGCAAACGCCACGGTGGTCTGCGTCGTGCACAGGAAGCGGAACGCAGGAAATAATACGTTGCAACGGTTCCCTTCGTTTCTGTCAGTTATCCTGCCTTTTATCGTTACGGCGGCGTTATTTGATTACGCGACTACAACAGAGCCTGGCAAGGCTAAGTCTGTCGAGCTGTTACACGACACGACTGTTATCGTTATCGCCATCATTCTGTTCCGACGAGAACGAGAAGCTCGCTTTTCTCTCTTTTTCTCTTTCTCTCTCTTCGTTGTGTTCTACAAGATCTTACACAAGTTTAAAAATAGTCTTGTGTGTTTCGTGTTACTTAATTGCCCTTATGATAAAACCCACTTTTATCCTCCCGAAGAAAAAATGAAACACACACCCGATCGCCAATCGTTTTGGTTCTCTTGTGATGGCGTCTCGTTAATGGAGGTGAAAGAGACGACAGAGAGAGAGAGAGAGAGAGAGAATATTACGCGCGTATCCCGAAAAGGCAGAGGGGGAAGATCGAAGACGTCGCCGTTCGTAACAAACGCAGGAGAGGTGCAGGTTGCACAGGTGAAAGTCCGCTTAACCGCCGACACGAAAGGCACCGGCGCGGCTAATTAGATACTTTTATTCAGCTGTTATCAACGTAGTTATCGAATGATAAATTAGCCATTCGGAAAAGTGCGCACCTGAATGATAGCGCCGATTGCGGCATATCGAAACGGCAAAAACTTTGCGAGTTTCCAGCGCAGGGTAAGACTCGAAATGTCATTGCGTGTGTAATTTCTTAACACGCTGCTTGCTAGCAAAATTTTTACCTTAGCCGCGACTGCATAAAATCCAAATATTACCGAACAGCAATAACGTTGTGAACCTGATTCGTTTGTGAAAAATCGAGGTTTCCCGTATTTACTTTCACCGCGACTTGCAATTCGTGCGGACGGACTGCGGACAAACATTTATTAACTGAATAATTGATTAATTTCTATTTAAATTTTATTTTTATTTAAGCCTGAAAAAATTTTATATTCAAAAAATATTTCATACAAAGTGTTTCGTAAAATTTTATAAAAGCTTTGTCTTTAAATTTATACAGTTTATTATATACACATGCAATGTGCGCATGTACAATAATTTAAAAAATGCTATACGTATGCAATTTAATGCGCTCGATCGATCCCGAGGGAGAGAACATGCGCGTATACGTACGCGCCCCATGGCGGTAATCGCTGATCTACTTGACGCGTTAGTTCGTTAATTAACGCGAATTATTATTAGCGCGCGGTGGACACGCACGCTCGTAAATCCCGACTGGGATCTCGCAAATGTCAGCGGCCGGCTTTCATCATCGACGCGCGCGTATACATTGTGTCGTTCGCGGAAACAGGTCCGAGCGAGCGAGATAAGTTCCTACCGAGACCGACGTTGATGCATCGTCAAGTCGTCGGGAGGCGCACGCGGTTAGGAGGCTAATTAGAGAACCGCGCTGAGATGCTAACTATGCGCGCGTTCGCACCTTGTTCCAACGCGAATCGCCTTGCGGCAATTTTCATTAGCGAACGTCGCGCGTTCTATCGAAACGCGGTTATCGGTGGCGGCCGGACTCCTCCTTGTCGACGACGTCTGGAAAACTATCGCGATTACCAAATTTAAGCAGCGACCTCCTTCGCGTCGCGCTAACGAGGAGAAAGTCTGGGATTTTAATCGATCGAAACGCGCGCTACTGAAATTGACGTCTAAACATAAACAAACAAACAATTGTGGCGAAGAAACGAAGCGAGCCGGAATTAACGTCTGCGGGATCATTTAGCAACCTGTGTTTTCTCGACGAGTCGCGACGAGAAGAGAGAAACCTTCCAAGTACCACATTGAAAAGCGATAATTAAATGCTGTTTCCCGACGGAAGAGAAAGGAGATGTTTATTCTCCCGAGTAAAAGCTATTTATTTTAATACTTCACTCTTTGCGTCTATATTGCTAAGACGGTTTCCTGGTGTACTCGCGCGCGCAAGAAAAAAAGTGATTTCATCAAATCGCTACCTCTCCGACTTCTGTTTTCTCAGTTAACGAAGTTGGCGCTTTCATTGATTGCAAATAGAATGATCGCGCGGCAGTTGGCCGATACTTTTTTTTCTTTTCCACATCGTTGCGTAATCTCTTGGGTTTCTTCCGCGTTCGAGGACCGGGTGAGAGAGGCAAAAAATAAAAAACGATTATTGCGACGGGATCGTCCGATACGCGTTTTATTTCGTTCGCCAAAGGATGAAGCCGTGACGCACAACTTTCAGACGAATGAATTGACGTCAGTCTTGCGAGAGTCGCCTCAGTACGTTGAGCCTTTGTCTTCCGGTAGCAAGAAGTAGATCGTCACATCACCCCGAGGCGTCCTCACGATCTCGCGATGTCGGATAAGCTGCGTCGCCGCCAGTCCGTACATCAGGGTGGGAATACCTGGCGAACGAAGATAAAATGTCCGGTGAACGCGTCCCGTCACATGAAGGCTCGCATTGCCCAAACCCGTTCGCCATGGCTTAGATTAGCAGAAGACCAATTGGGAATGAATTAAACGACACGCTCACTATGGAGGGACTACATCGTCCCACGTTCCTTCTCGGACGTTGGAAATTAAGTCAAATAAGATCGATATACGCGCGCGAGTCGTCTGTCGACGTCTTGTTCCGATCGGTGCGTTCAGATACGAACTCGAACTGAATTAAATCAACCGACGGCAGCAAGGACGAATGTGTACGCGACGTCCCAGAAAACTTTTCCGATCCTAAAGACGAGAGGAGCTTCTAACAAATTAGCGCAATGATGTTTATATTAAATATCGCGAAATTCAAGTCTCTTTATTTAATTTCTTTCTCTCTCTCAGGAAATGCTGGAACTCTATCTGTACAGAACTTGAGAACTTTGTCTTAGTTTTCAAATATTTCGCAACAGACGCGAGCTAGAAGAAACAATCTCGTCGCTTTGCGATTGTCTCAGTCGAAAAATTCTCTCGAAAACTGTGAGAAAAAATCGGCTAGAAATTTAAATTAACGAGAATCACGTATTTCTTTTAATTTCGAGATTTACGAGCCTGTCGGCTTAATCGCATAAATAAACAAGGCCGCGTTTTCGAACACGCTTTTATATTCTTTCGGGAGAGACGGCGGCGAGTCCGACGGCTTACCGAGGTTCAATATCTTGATCGCCTTGAAAAATCTGTCCTCGCCGCTGAGGTCCTGTACCGGTCGCTTGCTGCAGTGGTACTTGATATACGGGAAGCAACCGGTCCTAAGTACGTGGTAATTGCTACCGCCCGCCGACCAATTGAAGTGCGACATTCCCCGCTGATCGTTCACCACGTTGGCGTAACGGACGAAGTACGACGTCCACGGAGGTTCGTTGGTTTGCAGAAGGTAGCTCGTTAGGACCTGCGGCACACGCGGCACTTCGCAATCATCATCGAGCCACTTTGTACAGGTCGGGTCGTCGAGGAAGTATCCAACAGCCTCGCTTGCGGAGATCATCGCGAGACACATGACAAAAGTCACATCGTCACCGTTACGTCCCGTTACGACGTGTCGTTCTTCTTGACGATCGTTAACAACCTGCCGTCGAGCAACCAACCGGCTCTTCATCTTCTTCCTCTCATCCGCGCGCGCGCGTGTGTATAAAAGAAATTAATCCGTCGGGGATTAAAGAGGAAGCATCGAAAACCCAAAGGGTAAGAGAGTGCAAGTTCGTGCTACTTACTTCGAAATGTGACTAGCCGGCGTGTTGCTAATGTCGTTTCTCAACACGCGCGATCATATTACTTAAATGTATATTCACCGTTTCGCGTTACCGCGGCGCGCGGGATTAAATTGCACCGGGAGTAAGTTTGCGTCACAGCGGAATAAGATTCTAGAATTATGCGCGATGTCGCTTACAAGAGAGAGAGAAAGAAAAAAAGCGTATGTGTGTCGATAAGTAACGAGAATATACGCCTCGGAATTAAATTTTATTAAACAATAAAGTTACTGTCGGAATGATATTTGGAAAAATAAAAACGTCAAATGCGATAAAATTTACACACGTAATATCCTTTGAAACGGTAATCGCTCGGCGTAAAGATACAATCGCTCGAGGCGATGGATTCTCGAAGCCGATGGATTCGATTGGGAAAAGATTCTCGCGGGATTATCGCAAAGTGCCGCGGGAATGGAAACACGCTAAGTGTAACACGGGACGTGCATTGTTACGTAAGAAAATGTCGGGGGAAAGTACAAGATTGTGTCGCGGGATTCTCACGAGAGGAAGAGATTTCACCCGAACCGAGATAAAAGAGAGACAACACGCGAGATAATCGAGGGAGCGGTTAAAATTAATTAGCGAGAAAAAAAACTGAAAGACCCACCTCCGATGCGAGCGGCTTCTCCTTCTTGTGGAATATCTTTGTCCAGAAATTGGCGCATCTCGCGTCGAGCAGCGATCTCCGTCCGATTGGCGTCTTGAACATTCGCGATTCGATATCTCGATCGAGATATGTACTTTAGAAACATTGGCTGTAAGAACAAATAAGTGAAAAATTAAATTTGTTACGGAGGGAAGAGGAATTTAAATTACAATCTCGAATCGCAAAAACTTAAACAAGTAATTTAGAAAGGGATGATATAAAAAAATCGAAAAAAACTGTTTAATAAATAAGCACCGCATCAGCGTCGGATAAAACATTTGCTCATTTGTTGAGAGAGAAAGGAGTGGCGTTACTTTCAGGATAGCTTGCGTGTTCTCGTATACGCGCAAATGATGATGGAAGCAATGGCATCATATCCAATAGTATCGCTTTTATGTACCCGCAGGGTGAGAGAATTCGTCACGCATGTTCTACCTTTCTAAAATAAACGAGACGCGAGAACAAGAGAGAACAACTGTTCAAAATGTCAAGGTCAACGAGGTTCAATACGGATCGTTCGCGTATAGAGGCGATCGTGTCCCCCGCGTGGAAAACGCGTGTCTGTCTCGCGCGCGTTCGCGTCAAAATCTTGAGTAATTAATGACACGCATCACACACACTCGCTGCGCACATCAAGCGAATACGCCGCGAGTTTGATTGCTTCATCGAGGTAGTTGCAAAGTTTCAGGAATATTTCGAACAACAAACTCTCTGACGAGAAGCTCCCGCTTGCGAAGTTAATTTACGCGATATAATTCAAAGCTGTCTGTTGTTTAATTTGAATAAGGAACGGATAGTGAGAAAATACTGATCTGTATATATCGTGGAATGTCACTCACACGGAGCGCGAAATTAAATTTGTTCTTTTCATATCAGACAATATTACTAATAATTTATTTATTTATTTATTTTCAAAGAAACACAAGAGAGAGTAAAAAGATGTGCGCGCGCTTTGATGTTTTTGAATATTCTTCTAAGAATTCTTTGCATTTATTGCGGTACCAATGGTACTCACTTTTTTACACGCATGCGCGAGACTTCGAGGTGCTGGCGAAGAAATGGCTGCGCAATCGTTGGACCAGTAAGTGCTGTTTCTTGCACGGTACTTGCAGTTTACAACGTTGATACAAGTGCCGCAACGTATCAGCACTCAATTTAGCAAACGCGTTCTTGCGCGAAACGTGTAGTATACAGATATATGTATACGGATATTGTCTTCCGCAATTTAGAGAAGAGATATAACGTTACAGACACGCGCATTTATGCCATGACGCGTATCGACGAGACACGATACTCGCGAGCGCCACCGCCGCTCGCTATCGATTCTGAATGGCGGTCTTTTCGAAAGAACTTCTACTTGTGCTGTAACTTATGTTTTTTATGGTTCATACACAAAACGTCGAAATAAAAGTATAAATAATTACAGCAAAAACGCAGCTTATTGAACGTAGTGTTATTGCATTTAAAGATGATTTTGTTTTAAAATAAACTTTAATTATATTTTAAATTTAATTATAGTAATTAAATTAATTATTACTTCAATAATCATTACTTCATTATATTTTATTTTATTTTTATAATAATCAATTTTAATTATATATATTTCATTATATTTTAATATTTTGTATTATTGTTTCTCGAAGAAAAATTCAGGATTGTGCGGCTCAAAATAGTTTGTTGCGACATAGTGTTTCGTAACATAAACGTAAAGTTTATGTTGCAGAACACTATGCCGTAACTTTTCGTACGAGAGACGATTCTCGCTGAAGTATCCGCTTTAATAGAGACTATCCAATAATAGACCATTAGAGAACGCGGATGAGAATCTCCCTCCAAACACTTCCAGGTGGTAAATATATCGTTGTAGCTTCTTGCCGTGAGGTCAGACTGTCACGTAGCAGCCTTGACGAGCCATCATGTTTCCCGACGATCTTGCGGTACATCTTTTTCAAGATGTGCCCTGATGTGTTTTTTTTTACCTTGCAAGTGTAATTTACACACACACACACACACACACAAAATACGAATACCGTTTTCCGATATTGTTTTCTATCGGTAGCCTAAATGCGTTATCGATTCGGAGTGAACTAGTTGTTGAACACAATTGCACATGCGTGCAGAGGTCGGAGCGTGTCAAACCGACGATATAACGATGTTCACACTTCCGACACCGATGTGGCGTGATTTATCGCGTCTATCAGCAGCGTCCGCATTTGCGCCCGTGACACATTTCGCCGTTCCGATTTGGAACGGCGCGGCGGCGCGACCATCCATGCGACGGGAACCGAAGTAACAATAGCGTGTTTCTCGACTGGAAACGCGAACCACATTTTAACAGCGCGATATAAATCGTTTCCCCGGAAACTTGCGGCGCGCACAACAAAATAATACACCCGCTACGCCCTAGAAAATGCATATGCACCTCGCCATTACAAATGGCGATCTTTCCTTTAAATGCATTATGTCCGTTTTGCGATTCGGACGGTTATTGTGAGTCGTTATCTCAGATGTTCTCTTTGCGCGTTCCGCTTTTGCGGGCCATCCGCGTATCGCTTTCATCGGCTTTACTTTGTGGTCGAAGTAGACCGCGCGGGAATTATTCATGAAAACTCCGGCACGACTTGCATTTCTCAGCCGTAGCAATTTTCCACGCCGATGCTTTATTTTCCCTGACGTTAATTACACGTATTAATGTTCATTCTATCGATGTACCGAAGTAATTCGCGGCAAAACACCGCATCGCTAAGATCGCTGTACATACGTATATATGTTCAGCATGTGGAGTTATTTCAATTAAAGCTACCGTGCGCGCGCGCAAGGAGAGAGGATAATGTATTTATTAAAACCGTCGTTTTCCTTTTGTGTTTCAGGTGAGTGTCGTTCCGCGAGTGTGGCCGCGATGTGGCAGAGTGAGTGAACCTGTACCTCGATCGAATTAGGTATCGGCGACGAGAGAAATAAAGAGAGAGAGAGAGTGTGTGCGTGTCTTATCACACACACTCCGCGCGCGAGATTCCCGGCGCGCAGCGATCAGTCCGGAGCGCGGAGCCTCCGGTTACCACGCCCAGGCATCGTTTTCGCATACCGTCGCGACTTATACAGCGCCCTATAAATTACAGCCGTATCTCATTAACATCCACGTGTTTATTATATATATATATATACATATATATACATAGACGCGCGCGTGCGCTATTAACGATTCGTGCGCGAGCGACGACGACTCGTCGGGGATGTTTAAGACCGATAGACGAGGTATCGATACCTTTACGCGCCTATATAGCATCGGTGTCCGATTGCGGAAGTCGATGCCGCATCAGAATGCCGTAATTCAATCTGTTTTCGTAATAACAATTTTGTAATGGAGTCCGCGCGTTCAACTTGCACACACCGCGCAGACAATTGTGTGTAATTTATGTATATGCGAAAAATATATCCGAGCCAGAGAGAGAGGAATGCTCTCCCTTGACGTTTGAAGACGTTAGCGAACTATTCAATATTCTCTTTGTGAAACGAAGTGAAGATAATTGTTAAAGATGCTTACGGTATTTTTGTTTTTATTATATACCGACGGTAGCTTCCGTCTCGGTTCTTGGCGGTTTGAAAGAACCGAGAGTGCTTCGTCCGTCTTTTGATAAATATTAATAGATGAAATAAATTTTAATAGATATTGAGATGCCAAAGAGAGAGAAAGAGAGAGAAAACTCGGCACGCGGTGAAAAAAGACTATCGCGAAACTGAACGAGATCGTGCGAAACGTCGCCGTCAAATTGGATTACGTCGGTGATGCCAATCCACGCGCGCGCACGAGGGAGAGAAAGAGAGAGACGCAGGAAACGTCTGCCGGCGGCGGGGTAGCTACGATTACGTCGCGTTTAATCGACTAGAACGTCATAAAGGCAGCAGCAGCTTTTCTCTAGTGAGATTCATTATCAAGCGACGCGTCTCTCAGCGTATCCGTCCGCGAGCGAAGACGTAATATATTCCTCTTTGCATACCGGATGTTTCGAAGCGGCAAAAGAAGCGGCTAATTCTCGGGGATGAATCGCGCAGAGCGGAATTAATGTCAAACTTCTTGGCCGACAGATTTCTGTGCGCGGAGACTGGTGTGTATTCGCTTATAAGAAGAACACGCGAGTAAAAAGTGTATTGGTATTTATGTACTTACAAAATGTAAAAAAAATAATACGATTGACACAAGGCGGCGCTTTGTTGCAAATAAAAAAAAAACAAAATATTTAATCTCGCGCGCGTAACACACGCGCAGCGCGACGGTTCACAACAAACTCTGCGATAATTTAAATTTCCTTCGGCGGCTCTTCTCAGCGAAGAGCCGCCGATGACGACGTGTATATCCGCGTGTCGTTCACACACGTGTTACGCACGCGACCCGCACCCACACGCGCGTCCTACGCGCGTGTCGCATGATAAATACGCGACGCCGGCCGCGGCGGACGAGACGCAGCGATGCATTTCGCGCGCGATGCAAGTCTACGATTTCCGCGAGATAAATGATGTAACGGCCGTGTTTCTCGGGGCGCAGAGCGTCTCGTCGTATAAGAGCGAGGCTCCTTCATTATGCGCGACGCGCGTTGCACGTGTAATCACGCGAATTTTTTTTTTTTTTTTTACCGCGATTGGACGCGCGCGCGACTGTCTAAGCCTAACGGGATTCGGCACGTTCGTTTACGCATAAACCGACCGTAAGATTTCTCTTCGCACGCTGATTTGTGAAGACAAACAACAGGAGAGAATAGTCTTTCGGTATCTATAGGGATAAACGGTACAGTTGTTGGCCACCTACCGGTGATTGGTGACCCCATCTTAAAAAGAACAGGATATTATGAAATAACTTTTTTTTATATCCTTTTCTATGATGGTATTTAAATTCCTTGTACGTTTTTACTCTAGATGCAACTAATAATTTGTCACTTACGATTAATGTTATAAATAAAATAATGTGGCCAAAGATGGGGTCAATCAGTGTATGGGGGGCCAACAACTGTACCGTATTTACCCCTATTTATCTAAAGATTAATCGAAATTGCTTCGAAGGTAAACGAGACTCTGAGATATACAGTCAAACAATTGTTTAAATGCGTTTTTTTTTATTGCAATCATTGATGAGAAAAAAAACAGCTGATGAGCAAAACACACAAAGCATTTTAAATCATACGTCTTAAATATAAGGAAACAATGTTTTTGCCAACTCTTACACTCGCGTCCGACTCTCTTCCGAAATCTTTTTATTATAACCGACATGAATTATGTGAACTTTGCAAGGAAAAAAAGTTTTGCTACCACGTGACAAGAAAACTTTGCCGAGTCTGAAGAGTTTTTTGTCTCATCAACAAAACGTTTTGTTGGCAAAAATCTCAACAGACTCTGGCAAGTTGTTCTTGGCCATGTAGTAATTAATCTTCTTGATTATTCTATAGCAAGAATCTTTTTTCCGCATGAAGCGGAGCGCGCAATAGTATGTAATTTACCGTGTTTTTTTCAAATTAAAAACTATAAATACGTGTTTACTCTCTCGGAAGATAAATTTCGCCGCGCATTTCTCACGGTTTAGGACCGACGCGGTTGCGCTTGCTTGCACTTTCTCCTAAGGGTGCTTTATTTCCCGCGTACAGCAAAGCTCGCCCGCTCCGAACCCATCTATTACCCATTATAACGACTATAAATTAGAATTTCGTTTCCTCGCGGTGATTTAACAGTTGCCGCGGATTCGAAATTGAGAGAACACCGCATTACCATAATCTAAAGCACGCCTTCCGGCTGCGCGAGGTAATTTGTCGGGCGAGAGGGAGGGAGCTCTCTCGCGGTGATTCTGATTCCGACGATCGTGTTTACGCCGACTCGGGATAACGACGAGAAAAAGGGATAAACGATGTTTCCGTCCCTTTCTGCATCCACAGCGAAAGAGTGAGAGAGTTTTTTTTACTACAAAAAGCAATAAAATATCCTTTGCGTACAAACAACAGGATATATTTTTTCCCGGACAGATTTCGCAGGAGGTTCCTCTTCGTGTAAGCGGAGAAGAGAGCGAAGTAGTCGACGGATAGAAATTGCGCGTTTTGCATAATGAAGTTTCTCGTCGAGAGAGAAGACTCGAGAGTTCAACTCGGCCGACATACGCGAGCGCGCGAAAGAGACGCACACAGATCGTTCTTTTTTTTTTTTTTGTTTGTTGACGCTTGCGGTACTCCGCGATGTGGTTCGCGGTCGAGGCGGGATCCAATATAAGGGAACGGTAGGCAGATTCAGTTTCTCTGCGGCCTGTTTCTTGCCGGGATCCTTTACACTCGCGTTTTGGTTTCTCTTTTTCTCGGCTACGACGATAAAGACGAGGACGACGACGACGTGGTGGAAGTGAACGGTCACCCTTCGGCTATGTACCGTTTCCTCCTCGAGTATTACTTACCCTCTCGAAAAAAGAATGCGAGTCGTGAGGTATCTTTCTCTCACGGTTGTTCGCGAGACCGTTGCCTTCCGGTTCGACGAGCGCACAACGGAATTATCATTTTATCGATATCGTCGAGGCTCAATCGTCGTCGTTTCGAACGAACGATGTTTTTTCCTATTGCCTCCCCGTGTTGGCGTGGGAGAATCGTTCGCGCGTTAAATTTAAATTGACCCGTTGCGCTCGAAGGTTAGGAATTTGCCATTTAAAACTCGATATGAAAAAAAAACGCAGAGCGTTTATCGTTTGTAATTTCGAACGCGTACGAGGGCGAAGAACGCGTGCAATAATAATTCGAGAAAACCTGAAGTAAGTTGTTTGTCCTGTTGATTCTTGTTCGCCCGTTGATCGCCCGTTCGATATGCGATTAACGGTTCACCGTTAAATAGACGAGAGAGAATATCGAGAGCGGAACGAACGATCGATTCACCTTGTTGACCTTTTAAAATAACTTTATCGCGAAATTAATTAAAACTGTAAACAACACAAGCGACCGAACAAACGCGCACGAACTGCTGCAGATTTATTTCGAGTCAAGAGCACTTTCTGCAGGTCGGCGTGCGGTAATTGCGAAACGAAATGCGCTCACTCGCGCAACTATTTGACATCGTTAACTTTATTTCAACCCTTCGCGCGCGAAATATTCGATTACTTCTCATTCCCCTCCATATTCGTTCAAAGTGCTTCGGTAATTAAATCTAAATGCCATTTCCTAGCGAAATGCGTTCGTTATTAACTCCGACCGCGCGCTTGACGCTTTTGTGACGTAAATTGACAGTTTGATGTTTCAACAAGCCGGAGCAGAGAGGAAGGCGGAGAAAGAGAGAGAGAAAGAGCGCAATTAGTCAATGCGTTGTGTATTCGATTACACAATTTTCGGGTGCGCAGCTTCCACGTAACCGGAGTTGCGAAGCGTTTGTAGCGAAATTCGTCGACGCGAATCCCCCTCCGAAGGAGTATCACAGCGAGAGAATCAAAATCGCCGCGGAATCGCGCTTTTGTTCGGTCAAACGGAAAAAAAAAAAAGGAAGCTCACGAAAATGTCGGTTATTCCGCGGCTAATAAAGACTGCAATCTTCCACGATAGCCCCGAGTTCCTGACTGTCTTCCGTTGGCAGGGCGTATTAAACCGTGGAGAGAGCCATCTCACTCTCTTTCTCTTACTCTTTTGAACACCCACCGGCGAAACGCATATATCATGAGGGATGTATATGACGCTCTAAAGAATGGGATGCATCTCTTATCTTGTCGAGAGATCATCGCCGTGTAATGCGTGGCTTTCATCTTTCGAAGCTTCAAATCAAGGATGAGCGCGTCTCTCTTCTCTCTCTCTCTCTCTCGCGGAACAGTCGTCGAAGATAACCCGAGAGTGTTATCTTTGACGTTGCGCGACGTAGGTGGCACGTATACTAGCGAATGAATCATACTTTCGCGAAGAACACCTTCTCGGAGATTTTCCACAAAGTTCATCTTTCTCTTATGAATAATAAGAAAAAAATAGGACGACGAGAAATCTCCGGATTTTGCAACCGCAAGTTACGTTGAA
>QVOA01018443.1:0-39571 GCA_014825685.1 Pseudomyrmex cubaensis | reverse complement strand
TATATATATATATATATATATATATATATATATATATATATACGAGGGAAAAACGCTAAGCGAGATGTCGTTATCGCTCGTTTCATGAATACGACGCGATAAACTCTGTATAAGCTCTATCCCGAGTAGCGTGCGTTTTTCAACTGTTCGTGCAATTGCTCGCGCATGTTCACGTTTCATGATATTTTATTTGTACTTTGCTACGTATACATGTTTATCTATTGTATATACATAGCCAAACGTAATTTCGGTAATGTGATATTTTTTCAAAAAAGTTTTTTTCATTTATAAAGTTTTTTGAAAAAAGGTTTTTTTACTTAAAAATATTACATTACCGAAATTAGTAAAAAACCTTTTTTCAAAAAAGTTTTTTTACTTATGTTTTGTTTAATTGAAATAAACCTTATTTGTCACAAATTTGTTACCTTTTTAAACAATCTGTACTATTCGGTATTCGACCGAATAGTATTTCATTATTCGGCCAAATATAGTAAAGACGTGGCCGAATAGGCCGAATACCAAATATCTGCCGAATATTCGTTGCAAGCCTAGTAATAAGTGCTTCGTAATATGCTTTCTGATGTCGTTTAAATTTACACAAAAAAGGCGGTTTATCAGAAATTGAGACGCAGGCCGTGGCCAACGCAATCAAGCTAAAATCCGTGCGTACGATTCTGACGATTAGTCTTGTACATCCTTACATCCATATATGCGGAGGCTTATCCGCGATAATGGCGGGCGTGAACGATATATTTCACGGCGGCCCTTATATCATCCAGAACTGCAGTGTATAAGCAAGCACGATCGCGGATAACGAGCGACGGCTTTGTCCGTAAGCTGTCACGAGGGTTGCGCAACCTGATTTCGAGAGAGCGCGTAGAAGGAAATTACGCTCGTGTCGGGGGCGGCGGCGGCGGCGGCAGCGGCGTGATCGATCGACACCGCCGTCATTTTTTTTTTTTTCTCTCTCTCTCTCTTTTTGTGTCGGAAATCCTCTCCGCGATTATCTCTCGCGATACCGATCGCCACGTCGTCGTCAAGAAGCGAAGCGTGGCAGATATCAAGCGGCGAAATAAGCAAATTGTAACCCAGTTTCGCGAGAGGAAAATGGAGAAAAGGGAAGCAGCGAATGAATGAGGGAACTTTCGCAGCGCTTGATGATCAACTTCGCCGGCGCGTTGGCGGCGATTAATAGCTGCAGCTGACGGCTGCGAGTGAAGGTTCCGAGAGTTGAGCGTTTTTCGGAAAAGTTACATCTCGCACGTATTTAAGTCCGCTAATTATAACATATCCTGTGCGCGCGGGCGCGAATTACCACGCGCAAACGCAAAAATTTCGAACGCCCCGGCGAAGCGGCGGCGTGGAATAATTACGTGACGCTTCCGCCGACACACAAACCGAGTACTATGCATGTATGTGTGTACGCTACTTCGCGCTTTACGCGAACCGGGCGCTGTTTGTATTCGCGAGATATACTCGCGCTCCTGCAACAAAAATCGTAAATATTCAGCTCTTGGATTCCGCTCCCGCGGATGCTTCGAGCTTACGAGTAACTTAAGGATCTCTTTAAGGTTCTACGCGTCTGCCTCTTTAATCTTATGGAAGGTAAATTTATCGTCGGGCAAACACTAGGCAGGCGGCACAGTGTTTGCACATTATTATAGGTCCCTCGCGAATTTTTACGCGCCCGTGTACTTTTGCCCGCTCGTGTATTTGAGGATATAATAAACACGTGAACAGCGACTGGTAGAAAATGAGCCGGTCCACCGTTTATATAATATCTTGCGCAAGTCACATTATGATAATTACTATTACTATTATATATTTCGTCTCCAGTCTCTTGTTAAACTTTACAATTCAAACGATAAATTATTAACGATAAATTATTTATACACGATATTACTATTGTTTAAAGTGTCGATAATAAATATTAAATGTCTTTCAAGTTTTAGCCAAAATACATGTATATTAAATACATGCTCGCTTGAATTTTTAATACGGGACGTTTATCCTACTCTTCCGAAAATACAAGTCCGCTCTTATCCGACGTAATAGCTTTGCTTCAAGTTCATTTTCAAACAAAACTCTGAGACGTTAGTGTATTTGCTTGCCGTTATTGTATCTACTTACTGAGCGATTTTATGCAAAGGTATGTAATATGAAAGGTAATATGCTACAATTTTATTACTGAGTGAAATACCTAATCGCGCTATCTCTTCTTTTCAGAGAATTTCTTTCATTGTACAGCGTCATAGTTTAGACTGCGCAAATACGTATATCGCGCACATACAATATCATGTGATTTTTTTTTACGCGTTGCGTAACTGCGATCGATAAACACGTAGAGTAAAAACATTATTCGCAATTATGAAAAAACTAAACTATATATTATATATGAAACAACACGTCCCCTAAGCAACATAAGGCGCGCCAGAAGCACTATCGTCGTCGTTACGAAAATGGCTTAAGCCCGCGTTAATTAAGGAAGGCTTTAGCCGGTACAGGCTATAATCACCCGCGGCGGGCGTCGCCATGGCGACTGCAGAATGCGTAGAAAATGGCCGCGGGATGAGGAAATGAATGAAGCGGAGTCGGAAAAGAGAAAGGGAGTCGAGATCGTCTCGGTGCAACTGTTTTTACAGCGCGGGATCGTCGGTCATTTGTCAGTCTCGGCTCTCTGTGTCTCTCTTCCCTTCCTCGTTTCCCTATCATAAGGCAGTCTGTGCATTATAACCGATGTTTATTTGCACCGAGACCGACTGTAGTATTATTCCCGTGTCATGTGCCGTCGAATGTCACTCTCTGACATTCGTTCCACAATTGTACGCTGTTAAATATCTCATCGTCTCGAAAACCGAATTTTACGCGAAATTCCCTTGTTGTTCCGCCAAATTAATTAACCGCCTTTTGGGTACGATATTCATAAAACTTTAACATAATATTTTAATTATATCAGATATTCTATCGCTAAATTGAGAAAATGTTGTAAAATATGAAAATTGTAAAAAAAAAGACATCTGAAAATATAATATTAACTTTTCCGAAAGACTACATCATTATATGTTTCACCACGGACATCGATGTTGTTGAGTGAATTTATCATATCGTGATCAAGTACAGAACGTTCGAGACTATGTATTTTCAAACACCGTATGTAGTAAACAAAGCCAATAATAGTTGAACAATATTGCATATTGAGTATTTGTAATAAGACGGTAAATACATTCGCGTATTGATGTTACATTAATTAGTAAATTTCCATTTGTAATCTGCTTATAGTGAATATTCGACGTATATCACACAATCCCGAATAAAAGTTCAATCAATTAACCTAATTAGTCGGACCGATTAGCTCATGTCAAACGTGAAATACTCATAATGGTTTAATCTGAAATCTAGATATTGAAACGTGAATGCAAGCTTAATGTCAGTAATGTGAAATAACTAATCTATCTATCTCGAAACATCAAACTTCGTTGTCTACTTCGTTGTATTATAAATAAATTAGATTCTGCATATTAAATGACTAATCCTTTTACAAAGCAAAAAATTTCATGAGTAAAACTACTACTAAAAAACTTTGTGAATAACAGAGAAACTTATTCCATTTGCGTAATGTGTAAAAAAACTGTGTGTAACGCGAGAACGAGTAGATTTTTTGAGATCTCTAGAGAAGAAGCTACGAGGTAACGAGCCTTCTAAGAGTAATTATAGGAAGAGAGAGAGAGAGAGAGAGAGAGAGAGAGAGAAAGCAACCGCAGATCGACCGATTTTCCGGAACGCGCAGTACTCGGAATATGTTGCTATCGGTCTGCAGACGAGATAGCAGATAGAGAACGGGATCGGGTACCGGGATCGGAATCGACAATGTTACACGAAGGGGAGCCGATTAATGCAAATGTCTAACCTATTGCGGTGCACAGCGTAGGCCCGGTTTAACTGATGGGCCGATCGCAGAGTGGCGAGAAGGACGGAAAGGAAAGAGAGACGCGCGTGCGAGAGAGACCTAGCAGCGATATGGACAGAGGACTGTGCGTGGGTGTTGCTCGGTTGGAATGAGAGAGAGGGTTTATTCTGAATTACCCCCGAACTAAACTGGACCTGCTCCACGACGACGGTTCGACCGCAGCGCTTCAATTTAGAATGCTAATCAGGCGGTGCGTTTCCTCCCTTCGTCTCGTCTTCCATCCCTGCCTCGGCACCCGGCCATTGCACCGGTGGTTTAATGTCTATACGTGTATTCATCCCTTAATCTGCCGAGGCGCTCGAGGGTCAGAGGTGAGACGCCTTCGGCCGAGAGCTTAGTGCCACTATGTCAATGTCTCTGATGCAGGAGAATGCTCGCCATAGTGACGAGGTCGTTGCGCTCGTATCCTTCTCGGAACGGGGGGAGGGGGGAGGGGGAGATTGCAGGCCGTCCGACCCTGAGGACTCGACCCACACCTCTTGCTTTGATCTCGCGTCAGGTCGTCGTAGATATAGTCGAACGAGTAGTTGAAGGACCATGATCGATAGACGGAACCTGTTTGTCGGAGGGTAAAAACCGACGGCGACGCAAAAGAACAAAACAAATTCGCACTAACAAGCATTAATTGCTTGATAATAATGATGTTTAATAGTTTAAAAAGCTGCAACGAAGTATTTGATTCTTGTGAACTTCTGTCACGTGAGATGAAGACAATATGGAAAGGGCTTCAGAAGTAAGACAGACACATATTAAATAATTAAATACGATTGCTAATTAAATATAATTTCTCCTGATATGAATACGTGAAAATATTGTTAGCTCAAAAATAAATTATTCGAAATATGTACAAGGTAGTGCGCACTACTACTATGCAATGCCTACTTGACTATCCGATTAAAGAGAGTATACAGCTCATGATTTCATAGCGAATTTAACCGTCTTATAGCACGAAAGGTAATCGCACGAACTGAATATAGAAATGTCCGTGATTAATTCTCCTTAAACGAGCGAGTAGTTCTGCGAGAGCGCGAGAATGGCTTCTATACTTTAGGTGTTTCTGCGCTCGGAGAAAGAAAGAGAGAGAGAGAGAGAGAGAGAGAGAGAGAGAGAGAGAGAGAGAAAGAACGGGACGGGGAGATAGAATTTCAATTAAATATTCACGTCCCGCGAAAAGTCCCGCGACGCCTTACGTAACTTCTGCAGACGAAGCGGCTCTGGAATTATTGAATCATTTATTAATCGGACTGATGGAAGTACAGTACTTCATCGTTATATGTAGTCGAATTCACGCTATGCCCCCAGCGATCTCTAATTGGTGGACTTGTTAATTAACTAATAACACAATGAAAACTATATTATACCACAAGACGGGACTGATTCAATTTCTTTTTGTTGACAATTACCAAGATATTTTTGAGATAACTTCGAAGAATAACAAACATCGCGCCGGTACAAACATTTTGAAAAAAAAAAAAAAAAACGCATAATTATCGCGTCCAGACAACGCGCGCGATTCTGCAATTCGCCATTGCAGAAATTCAAATAAAATTATCGGCAATCCCGCGAACAATCTGACACGCTCTGAATGCGAGTGTCAAGCTAAATTACACAGCTACAATAGAAGACCGACGGACACACAGGCGCGCGTACACGCCTGCACGAGAGGGAATTTTGTTTAAATTCGCATTTAATTTTACCGCGCGAAATCCGAATAACGATTTAATTTACGTCGCGCCGGTATATTCATCGTGTCCGAAAGAAAATTAATGGATTTTACGCTACGGCGAAAGCCGGACGTACTACTAAATTATCAAGTGCGCGCGCTTGTGTAATGCACGAGCTGACGCCGACTAGTCACGTTACATCGCCGCCAACTGAACAAAGAGTACTACGCTGAAAACGCACACTTTACTCGGCAAACAAGATTTATATTCAGACACAGTTTCTGAGATAAATGGGCCCGCGGACCTTTATCTCATCAGAGAGAGCCGCTATGAGAAATATATACACGTATAAACGCGCGTACAAAACGACCTTTACTTTATTCGGCTAGTTACGAGGACCCGTATCTAATTGCGAGTTTAACAACGATATCAGGCAAAATAAAATTACGGATTCACGAGAAAACGCTACACATTCAGAATTGCAATTTCAAACGATATGTACTGAAACACACAATCACTTCCCGATATTGTTACGCTCCACTTTAATACAACGACGAATATGTAAAAGCACTCGAGATATATCCGGCTGTCTCTAAAACGGGAAATAAATTACCATTCAACTTGCCGTGCGTATATATGCTTCTCCAGCGCAATTGTGAATCCTTCGATTTTCAACAATTTCATTACAATTTAATCGTCTCGTGTTTTCGCACGACTATTCTGATCCGAAAGAAATTATATCTTTCTCTCTCTCTCTTTCTTTCTCTCTTGTTCTCGTTAATCTAAGCGCGATATCAGTTATTGACAGAAAAGACAATGCGCATCAGAAGGAAAATTATAGGTTTAAAGGAATTATCGTATAAACTTTTATTTTTTTTTTCAGATTGAATATGTTTTCTCGCTTCGTCTTGACAGTTTCAGCAAAATCGAATTAGCCAAGGTTTTCTCCACGCAAACTCGTGGCGAATATACGAATTTGGCTAAACCCGAGTGATAATTAAATTTTCATCGAGACACGTTCTCGACTGGATTCTGATGGTCGTCGATCCGCGCGTTGACACGCGACCACGCAAATTGCACAATCGACAGGTGGCGATGACGATTTTGAGGTCGGCAGAGGAGCGAGACACGTTGATTGCGAACGCGGTCACGTTCTTCTCCAGGGATATATATCAATCCCGAAAGACATGCTAATCACGCGCCATTCTTGCGCCGACACACCGTCATATTCTGTTGCTCTCTCTCTCTCTCTCTCTCTCTCTTTCTCTTCTCCTCCCTCTCGTCTTCCAATTTTCGACGGCGACACATCTGAGCTTTGCCAGCATATTCGGCACAACACGAAGGATTGATATCTCGATTTTGCCGCCACTAAACACAAAGGAAGACAGACATTTTCGTGTCTCAAGCTTAATTGCGGTATAAATAATGCACGACTTTGGCTTATATAATTCTGTACTGATTAAACATGTACGCACTAGAGATATAGCTTGACACAACGTAGAATAATATTCCAGCAAGAATGTATGAACATGGAACAGTATTTAAAATGTTTTAATACGTAAATTACATTTATTGATTATAATAATATATAATATTTATTTTCAAAATAAGTGAGTTGGATCTTCTAGCCTTCGAACTAAAGATCGTGGTAGTTTAATAAATAATTAGATGAATTAAAACATGAAACGTTTCGATCTTTATTCTTGTAAGATCATCTTCAGCTAAGCTGAATAAGAGAAACATGAAATTAGAAAACTACAATGTAAAGTATAAAGTCGCATACACACCTTGTTACAAATAAACATCAGAAGTTGCTACAATGTGAAGGCATATGAGAGATGTCAAAATAACAGCACGACAAAGATAGGAATTGTTGATCGTTCAATTCGTCTCCGCATCGTATTTACTTTAAGAAAATTTAATACGTTAATTTAAATGAAATACGAGAAGGAAAGTAATACGTAGTTAAAAAGAAATAATTGAGTGTGAATATTTATTTTATTTTTTATTTATTTAAACCAGATAAAATTTACAAGTGTAAATCCTAAAGAGGTAGTATAGTACCTGTACATAGGACTGGTTACAAAAGAAAACTTACAAACTAAATAAGATCCAAAGAATACATATTCAAAAACATAGCAATAAGTGAATATATATATATATATATATATATATACATAATATATAATATATAAGTGAAAAACATTCTATAATATAATTATAGGATAAGAGGCTTAAATCTCGTCCTCGCGTCTAATTCCGTCTTCCGGCTGATCTCAGCTATTAAGTACTGCCATATGCTGAAAATCACTGGTACTAGAACGCACGCAAAAAACCTTATTACCGCGTTACGAGCGTAATCGCTGTTTTTGTTGCACGTTTATAACGTGTGGATGATCTGCAAGCAGCCCACTATAGTGCAGGTTTCGGTGCGAGGCTTGTTTTTGATATAAAAGATACGTTCTTTTTACCCGCAATTTCGTGCAAGTGCGATATTTGACCTCTGTTTTAATATCACGAACTGATAACCTCATTGTGCCACATGTAAAATTACACTTAACAAAAATGTAAAATTATAATTCTAGATTCATATTTCGTCTTTTAAGAGTTCTCCAAATTTTTTTTCCCCGGGAAACTTACCGCGATATATATAATGAATGGTGATTCTTATGAAATTTGATTTGAAATTAAATGTAAACAGTGACCTGCTAATCTCTAAGTTAAGCAGTCTGTACGGATGAAATGCAATAAAAATGAAACTACTTCTGCGTACTCTTGTAACTACAAACTGTGTATTTTACTTGTATTTTTTTACTTTTCGCGCATAAAATCATATTTTTATAGATAATAGCGCTTCTGAAAAATATTTTAATAAATCACACTGTTGACAGTTTTAACCTTTTTCTAGATAAATCAAGGGGAACAAAATTAGGAATATTTTTTGAAAACGCTAAAAATGCATACTCTCACATCTTATTTTTTAATTTTTTTATACGAAAGTTTTAGAAACAAGGATTATAGAATTCATACTAGATGGTTTGAGTTATGCGTACGAATTTTTCAAGTCAAGATATTTATTACAGTTCTGAATAGGGTGATCTGTCCAGTGAATAAACACACTTAAGCTACATGTCTGTTAAAAAATTACTATTCAAAAATCGTTATTGAATCCCCTGAATACTATTACTGTAAACAAGCTGACATTTCAGAACAAAATTCTAACAATATTTAATATTTATAGTTTTTATTAAAAGTCTGGCATAAGATTAAATAAAAAGTGGCGAAATGAATAAACATGAATTTCTAATAATCAATAGATTCTTACACAAATCTGTTATTTATTATATATTTCATTAAAGAAATGTCTAAACAATGTAACTATAAAAACAAATTTAAAATGTATTTAAAATACTAATTTTAGATGTCAAAGAAGACTTACTTTAAACTTGTGCGAATAAATCGAATGTAATGACGTGCCGGTAATAGATATAAAGGAAAACGCTTTTGCGAGACATTTGCGAGATTTTCACTGAAAGTATTGTATCAATTTTAATGTCAAGAGAGCATACTAAATCTTAATTTTTTGTATAATATAGAACAATGTTCATTCACTAGTCAAGTCACCCTACGAGATAAAAAAAGTTGAAGGGGATGAAATTTGGATCCCTTATCTTATATATTATGTAATTAAAAATTATATATTAAAGTCGCTTTTACACACAAATATATTTATTAGTTCTGAACAATAAAAAAAACCAGATATTTTACAGTATATATTGATAATCAATTTATCGGTCATTCGATAAGTCTAAATCTCAGAGACGTGCGAGCAGAGTACTCTCTCACCTCGCCTGTTTGCCGCGATATCGAAATATTCCGTTTTCCGGAAACTTCCTTTTGCGATCGCAAAAAAATGACTCACAATCAGAGTAGATTTGCCGCGAGCGAGATCAAAAAATCGAATATGACGAAACTCGGTGAGTATCTTGGAGGAAATGCGCGCGCAAGAGAGAGAGAGAGGATGAGGTGTGAGACCAGGAGGAATATGTATTCAAAGCCAGTCCACTCTCGGCAACGAGATCTCCGACCGAAATTCCGAAATTCAGAAACGCCCCGTTATCTGTCCGCCTCGTCCTCCGCCGTTCTCTCTTCCTGTCCGTCTCGCACGCACACACACACACACATACACACACACACATTCCCACTCTCTCTCTCTCTCTCTTCTCGACCGACCGTCGGCGTGAATAGTCCTGGTCCCTGCTTCCGTTGGTACGGACACATTTGATATACGGACCGGTGCATCACACTGTGCGGGTGTATATAGATTACCGAAGGTGCGAGAGAGGCACAATGGAGTGTAATCAACGCCGAGAGAAGCGCGGCGCGCGCGTTAATATTAAATCGCGGCTCCTGCGGTTGTCTCGAGTGCTTATCTCGGATCTTCCACCGCCTCTTCGTCATACAGTTGCCGACGTCGGTCGACTGCAGATACCTTCTCCAGCTGTGCGCCAGTCTTGTAACACACCGTTCATTCTATCGGCTCGCACACTTGCATTCTCGTTCGCTCGCTCGATCGCTTGATCGCTCGTCCAAGCTCTCGCGCGCGACAGGAAATCTTTGGTATCACGCGCGCCGAGGCCACGCCGGTGACGCGCAGACTGCGATACTACGCTTCCCTTTATGATTCCGCCATCGATTGAACCGGTTCGATCCTTGATCCTTCGTTATACACAACCCACTCTCCGAGCTATCGAAAGCCCTCCACTTGAGCTTTAGAATCGCGTTAGAGAGCCGTTAGATGAGATACGATCGCGCTCAGCCTCTTTACGAGATACGAACCGCTTATTATCCACGGGTAATTGGAGCGCAGATAATCGATGCGCGCGGATATGCTATAGAGTGCAGTATACGTATAGAGCACGGCAACCTGGCAACAGTTAATTCATTGTCAAATATTATCCCCGATATCTCGGAGTGTCATCGTTTTGAAGACAGATTTTCATCCGCGCGCGCACGCGGATTCAGAATTTATTTGTTACATTGACGCCACGTAATGCAAAGCACATCGTAACACTCTATTTTCCACATTAAATTATCTACCTCTTTCGAAAAGCTGCGCATTCTTTCGGCTATTTCGTGCAATTCAATTTGTTGCGAAAGGTTTGTTGAGTTAAAACAAGAGTTAGAGTACAGAGTTAAAACAAAGCTTTAACGAGACGCGATAATTACGATTGAATTGTCCTCGAAAGAGAATAACTTTTTTTTTTCTAAAAGAAAAACACGCTAATATATGCAATTACATTGCGAATAAAGTGTTTCAGAAAACTTATTGTGTTTGTGCGTCACATCGTGGATAGACTTTGATTTTGTTAAACATTCATTGTGCTCTCTCTCGAACACTGATTGACAGAAATACGACGACGTATTTATCCAAAATCTAAAATTACATATAACATATACATTATTGTATAATTGTAATTCGAACGTAAAATGAAAAGCAAATGCGCGCGTATATTTGGAATTATATTAAAATACATTAACGAGAAATGAATATTCAGTAGCCGTAGCTGAGATCCACATCAAATGGCGCAAGCGATAAGTAGGTCGCGCTGATCCACGAATGACACAGCTGACGGCAAAGTTATGACTTGTAACGAGACGATAAATCCGAACTGCAGATATATATACGCAATTCGAGAGTTTGTAAACTCTTCCGCCATCGAGAAATCATTAGCTCGCGCGCATATAGTATAACGCGCGCATCCATTAACGTATCAATGACATTTCTTCCGCAATAATTATTAATAGAGCGAAGAAATATCTGATTTTTTTTTTTTTTTTTAATTAAATTTATTTCCGAGAACAATTCTTTTTCCGACAGCAAATATTATTATTTAGTATTTGCGATTTTGATTACGTTTGCGATTATTTGGTAACGCTGCTAATTAAAACGCGCTCTCTGATTATACACAACGATTAGAACTTTAGCGCTAATCGATCGTTAAAAAGTTTTCATCTGTGATGAGAATCATTTACGATGCGGTTACGCGAGCTTCAACATTTCGGAAATGACCGACGTAAAAACCGACGTATTCATTGTGGAAGTAAAACGAATGTAAAGATAACGTTGCTCTCTGTTTTCTGTGTCTTTTGACTTCATTTTCGTGTCGAATAACTAGTTTGTCGGATAAGGCTACGGTAAACTTTTCCTCGTAAATGTCGGTATGACTCTCCCTTCTCATTTTGCGAGTTTCTTACAAACTGACAAATAGTAAAACGCGCTTTGTGACGTCACATTGCCAAGATAAATTTTCAAAATCTATTTCATTATTTGCACAAAAATAAAAAATCCAAAAAATTGAGTATAAAATTATAATATTTACAGAAAAAGAGAGAACTGCTGTCATATTTCTCATCTAATTAATAATAATTAATATATTTTACTTTACACGCGTGTGTTGTGCACAATATCATTGTGTTTTGTGTAATAATGAGATTTTCAACTCATTAACTTTCATTAATAAAATGTCTTTAATCATGTTAAAGTAAATGTAATACTAAACTCACGCGAAAAGAGAGCTTTAATGAAATAAAAAAATAAATAAGATGTGAACTTTATTTTTCACGCGTAAAATATTCGATACAGATACTCTCGATGCTCAATAAACACTTTTTGTTTTTAATAACACGGCTACTCGAAGCTGTGTGGTCGCTAACAACGAGGAATTCCAGGCACGTTTCAAGACCCGGCTCAATATTGGACGGTCTCGAAGATGCTCCGGCATCCTTATCAAAGACGCTCGGTTATCGAGGAGAACGAAAACGAGATTCAGTTGACTTCGCTCGCTATGTATGTATGTACGCGCGCGACGGTATCCTCCCTTCTGCGATTTCTTGTTCCGCGCGCGCTCTCTCGCGATGTCGTATAATCGCGCGCACCCTCTCCGAGTCTTGCTCTCCAGCGAGGATCGGAGGCGAGGGCGAATCCTGCGACTCCGCACGGCGAATCGCGCGCCATATCAAGTATACATATATCTACCGTCGAGCGCTGTGCTTTCGGGAACATTTTCGTTATCTCGGGGGTAACGTCAGCTTTCGTTATCTGCGGCAAGATAACCGCCGACATTAAGGAGAGGACGATTCTCAGCCAGACGGGAGATGAGATTTAATTCGTTCTGATACGCTGCGTTCCTATATACATCGATTTTCGGAACATTCCCGGGTTTACGTATTCCCGGCAAAAGAGGCGCGCGCGTATAAACCGCGCGTATATCCCGAGAGAAACGTGAGCGCGCGCGCCGTCGAAACGTCCTTTTTCGCCGCGATGATAAATGAAGCGCCGAGAGTTATACGGGGATCTAAGCCGCAGAGAGGTTGTTACAACGGGAAAATTTGGGAAATTGCAATTCTAGTAAATAACACATAACTTAAGCTGATACAGTAATCTCGTATATCGTTTTCCGTTGTTTTAAGCGGCTAAAGTGGACGCGTTATTTCGTGCCCGCAACTATCGTTATAAACTCTATAAAATCATATACAGATTTAATACAAATCATTGAATTAAAAGAAAAGTTTTGAAACCTCTCATTCGGCGGTTTTGAACTCGCTGTAAATGATAATAACTTGAACGAGGAAAGCTATTAATTCTACGTTAATTCATTGTTGTACATACACGAGGAAATGCGTTGCACCGAGAAAATGATCTCACGTCGATAACACATTTCGCTTAAACAGGATCTCATTCTCCCGACCGGTTTAAACACAAAGCAGAATAAAGTGGAATGTTACAGCTTTATGGGCATAGCTTCATCGTGGAGTAGCCCAAGGCAACACCCGTACAGAGAATATCTATCCCGGCGTTAACGCGACGTTCGCCGGGTCTCAGTGTCGAATTCCGGGGATAACCTGTAGATAGCCTATTTGCTGACAACACGGGGCCTTTGTGACTAGAGTTTCGTTAAAGCGTCAAATTTCGTTCGGATCCGCCACTCGCGAGTCGCGCCAGGCGTGGTTCGACGTTTCCTAGTCAAGAGCGTTTCGGTGTTCCCGTCACGTAGGACCTATAAAGTCCGCGCGCCGGAATCCCGCGTGCTCTCTCTCGCGTTAGATACACGACAAATGGTAGAGAAAAAAAAACCCCGGCCTCCGATATTCGACTTTTACATACAACGCGCGCAGATGGGACGGGGCGTCTGCCGTTTAAACATTGCGCGATCACGCGTCGCGGTAACGATGGAAAAGTTTCTCTTCGGCCTCGTGAAATTCTACACGCTTTCTCGTGGGAAACGTTTTTTTTTTTTCACACAAAATATGTGGAAAATGCACGAGCCCTGTGTGAAAAAACATTTCTCGCTTATTTTGTCGAATATTCGCGATTGCAGCGTATATGAAATATTTATTACATCATTTTCAAGTAACTCGGGAAAAAAATAACCTTTGTTTCAACTCTATTAAAAATAAACGCCTGCAAATATCGAAAAAATGTGAACATTGGAAAAATTGAATTTTTTCAGATATCATAATATTTATATTGTCAATATGTAAAATGTAATCATTATAGCAATCGGATGGTGAGAAGAATAATAATCGTATCTTTAATTAAGCGCGATGGGAGGCGGAACGGGAAGGAGAGGAATACTGACGGCATGTAGAAAAAAAAAAAAACGATTTTGCGATACGTCCCGTAGAATCTGACCGCCTCCATGAAACTTTCTTGAGACTGCTACTTTATACGTGGCCCCGGCGCTACGCGCCACCTGTGCTCTTGGGAACTTTGGTCAGCAGCACGAAACAAACTGACGTGCTGACTGAACGTTAGAAACTTGCTGAAGCAATCAACATTTCCGGGATACTCTTAGAACTACGTCAATTAACCGGCCGCTCTATTCGGCGAACTTTATACGATGCTTCACGGACAGGGCCGTCTTAATTCGCGCTGCCGAAATAATTTCCGCCGGCCGCGCGTGTATCACGCTGTTGTTCCCCGCCTCGTAAACGCTGACACGGCGCGTAGATTGCGCCCGCCGCTCTTGAATCTTCACAGGAGACAAGCACGAACAAGTCTAATGCGCGGTTTTCATATTCATAAAAGAATGCAGTTCTGTGAGCAAAGAGTTCTGAAATTATTCCAGAGAACTTGAGCGAGTGTGAGCAAGATTCTTTCATAAACATTATTTCTAAAAATTAATTACAGCCTTTATTCGCAAGAGACAAGAATTTAAAAGGTCAAATATATTCCAAGTTTCAATATTATCGTTAATAAATTAGAGAGTAACGACACCCGATCGCGCGGGATTACGCGCGAAAAAGTTGGCGACCGTTCTCTCGTAAAATGAACGATAAAAGATACGCGTCCGGGAGCCGGCAAGAAACTCGCGCGATTCATTAAAAACTTCGCACCGATCTTTTCTTTGAATTATTGAGCGCTCGGTATCGTTGAGTCGCGAGCTCTTCGCAAACGGCGGACTTCTAATCTGGTCTAACTTTTTCAAGCCCGAAATTAACAGACGGTCTATCGTTCGCGCATATCAAGCAAGTTTGTGGCGGCAAGATAATAACATCTACGTTATATCGCGAATGTTTGTTACATCCACATAAAAGAACAGGAGGTTTTCTTAGAAAAAGCTTACTTTTAGTAGTATCTATACATGCTCCCTCCTCCACACACACACACACACACATAAAATAAATGTTCAGGTATAGATTGTATGAAAATATATATATTCTTTTTTATATGCGCAATATATGCACCGAGTAAATGTAAACCCTCGAGAAGGAGGTTCGAGAGAAAACGCAAGTGCGGTAAACGGAGCTCCGCTCTTCTCTCTTTTCATATATGCTTGCATTTCGAATTTACCGTTAATGAAATCGCGGAGGATGTCCTGTTATTGATCCCAGGACGGAGGGACGATACAAACGGCGCGAACAAGCAAACAGAGGCGAGCAGAGAAATACAGCGAGACGAGAAGGTTGAAAGCGAGGGAAACGTGTGAGAGGCAGAGAGAGAACGAAGGGCGGGAAGTGAAGCTATGAATTAACAGCGATTCTCTTTTTTTTTTTTTTTTTTTTAATTCTCCGCTCCCCTCGTGCATCCTTGCCACGTGTAGAGGAAGGTTGCTGCTGCAGAGAGCCGCGTTAGCACTTAATGAAAATCTACAAGACTTAACGTCTCGTCTGTAACTCATTGGCCTCCGTTCCGGACGCGTTCAAGCACCGTTAATCTCGAAGAACATTAATTTTTAACGCGGCTGTTGTTGTCTTGCTCTTTCTGCCGCTCCTGATAATACGACGACAATTAGGAGCTTTTCAACGAAGAGTCTGACGCGTTGTCGACGACACTGTAGAGAAAAATGGAAATTATAACAAACACGAGCAGAGAAATAAAATGTTTTTAGTTTTAAAATATTCTCTATGTATGTTCCGTTACTGTATGAAAGATAGTAATTATGCATTTTAGGTCACATCTCACCGATTTCGTTGCGCTTTAGATATGATGTAGAACAGGTCATACTGATTATCCAAAAAACTTATCTGGACAAATTATCTAAAAAATTATTTAAAAATTATCTAAAAAAATTTTGTGAAGGACGGTCTTGGTTTAGGAAATATGACAATTTGAAGTTTTAGAATTTTAATGCTTTACTCTAGATATTATAAGCTATTACGTACAGTGAAGTTTGTATATGTCGGATGTGTTGAAGAATGTAAACAAACGAATGTAAAAGTTATTCATAACAAATACAAAATGACTGTTGAAAACCGTAAATTGTTGTAATTTTGTTCGGGTTGTAAGCGTGTAGACAGGGAAGCTTCGCCTACAGTGGCTTTGCCTATCTCCCTTCTACCCCTCGAAAAAACCACGTACACACTTTTGACAGGAAGCGACATTTAATCGGAAGTCGTTTTTTATTTTTTATTTTTTTTATATTTTTTTATTGCATAGGTTCCGAAGTGTGTACGTGGTTTTTTCGAAAAGGGAGCAGGAAGAAGGGCAAAGCCACTCTCTCTCTGCGGGGAAGCGAAGTCTTCCTCTGCTTACACGCTTTTACAACACAAACAAAAAGAACATAAAACTAGTAGTATTGTTCCGAAACTTTAAACTATCATATCTCTTAAACCAAGGCCGTCCTCCGCAAAATATTTTTAGATAGTTACTCAGTAATGTGACCTGCCCTACAACATATTTAAAGCACATCGAAATCGGTGAGGTGTGACCTAAAATGCATATTTACTTAAAAGATAGATAATAATTTAAATTTTTAAAAAGAACTGTATAAATTATTCTCGACGCAATTTAGATGCGAGAAATTAGTTTTTAAAATGTCACAGAAACATTCGTAATGTATTCATACGTGTAAAATTAATTTGTTTACAACCGTGTTCTCTTGAATTCTCTTGCATTAAGTTTTTCAATTGCACCGGTTAGCTCTCGACACCGTCAATATCGATTCAATATCGCCAGTAAGGCGCGGAATATACCTACACGTCATGTACAATTCGAATTTATTAAAGAGCCCATTTCTGACAGCGAGAAAAATTCGGTGTCGTCTTATCAGCGCGAGCCAGTGCGGTAAGAAATGTCCGGCGCGCTCGATAACTACGCGCGCGGCGCGAAATTCCCTCGCGACAAGGATAAGAGAGAGAGAGAGAGCTATAGGGCGCGAGCGTCCGTAACGAAAGAAACGACCCGGAACTTTATCAAAGAGCTACGTGATCCCTGCACTTAACGACCAACCGTCCGTACGTCGCACCGATGTCCGGCGTGTCCGGGAGATAGTCGGCTCTACGTGGCCCCGAGGTTTCCACAAATTGGTTTTGTTAGAGCACGAGTGACTTTCGTCGTCCTCGGGATTCCCGAGACGGCGGGCGGATGACCGCTGTCCTAATAGAATATCGAGCGAGACCGACGCCGATCATTGAATCCGTGTGTGGTGGAATTTTTATACGCGTGTACATTAAAAAAACAGATACACATACACGCGCGCGAGCGACCGGAATCCTCGTCGAAACACGAAGCAAACTTTCTTTCCGCAGGAAACTTTGCAGTTTCGTTGAAATTTTCGCGGTAAGATCGGCGACTCGAGGATAAATAAATCAAAGTGGGATTCACATTTGCGGTTAATGTATATTAAATTATTTGTTTAACTGAATATATACTTATATTGAGACGCGAAGTGAAGTACGTTTTTGAAAGTATATACTCTAAAATGTTCCATTTACTTTTTTGTAAGTGTGTAGAAGTATGCACGCGTGGCAAGATTTTCGTAATTGGTTTCGTTAAAGTGCGATCCGATTTCTGCCTCGTCAGCAAATGGACGTTGGTCTATGATCCTGTCGTCGAATGCCAATTCACTTGCGATTTCAAGCTACACTAGAGACGTATACGAAAACGTTAACAACAGCCTATTCTACCTCGCTGTTCCGAATTCGGATAAACCACCATCTTGACAAGTACAAATTTGCTGACCTCTCACTTCGAAGTGAAACACTGCTTTTTATCGAAGTTAAATTTATTTTGAACGACATAATACTTGCATTTGTTTGCTAATCTCATTCGATATATAAAACAGCTACGGAAATATATAAAAATATCTAAGAGATATCAAGAAGCACGGTAGTGCCTCGCGCCAAGTGTACGCGCAAACCAAGTGTGCGCGCGCTGCGCGAGATACCCCGTGCCTCATTTACGCGAGCAGGGCCGATTGAGAATTTCGAGATTTTCCGATCTCAACAACGAAATGGCTAAACCATTTGAGTTCGGCCTACAATTCAATCGAAAGTTGAGATCGAGACACGAAAAAAAGTATTTCGCGGTTTTTTCTCTGTGCCTTCCCAACGGAGGTATTTCGGTACAAAGTCCGAAATACTTATTACTTTAATTTTCTCTGTGTATCTCTAATTTCTGCTCTTTTAGACAGCGTGTATGATTACAAGAAATAAGAATCATCTTTTTGCTTGCATATAACTCGTCAGTGTTTTATTATTGTAGTATAATATTTGTCCAGAAATGTTTATTCTCTCTCTCTCTTCTCTCTCTCTCTCTCTCTCTCTCTCTCTCTCTCTCTCTCTCTCTCTCTCTCTCTCTTATTATTCATATTTGCACCAATTTCTGCTCGTCCCATAAGTTTTCATACTAGAGCGCGCGCGCACACGCACACAGGCAGCAAGCACGACAAATTATGCGTACTAGATGGGAGTAAAGGAATGGTTGGGAATGGCGCGCTAGTACAACAAGAAGAGCAACGAGTGTCGCGCGGTGCTAATAACTCCAGCGTTGCACCCACAAAAAGGCCGCTTTCAGCTTGCGGAATATATACCGCGAGTGCTTCCATCCTAGGAATTACTGCCGGTGTTGACCGTTCATCGTGTCACAGCGACAGTGGATACTAGGTAGATAAATCCGCATGCACATGTACGTACGTGCGTTCGCAAGTGATCCCCTGCTTGCTACAGCGAAATCACATCACGTATCGGAATGAACAACAAAGTCAAAAGAAAATCAACAAAAAAAAGTGCTAGTTTTACAAATATACGATGTTCCATTTTTAGTAATAAAATATATTCTCTCGAATATGTTTATTTATTTTCGAACTTATATTTTTATATTACCGTTGGGTATCGCAGAGACACTATACCGCGATTATTATTATTTTTTTTTTTTTTTTGTTGTGTGTAAAAATCGTAAAAACCGAGAAATGTGTAGATTTTACTTGACTTTTAAAATATAACAAAATGTGATAATATTTATATCTAGTAAAAAAATAGAGTTAAAATGGTTTAACGTTGTCAACTTCTCTTCCTATAAAAAAAAACTGATAGGTATAAAGTGCTCTCGCAGTAAATGACCCATTATGAAACTTGTAAAAGGAACAAACGCCAGAAGAAGAAGAAGAACGTTATATATCATACATGATAAAGACGAAACTGACTACGATGTCCAATAAAGCAGTGGAAACGAGAAATTGCTATACCGTATATAGCGAACGGAACCGGTAAGTGCATGGCACTCTTACGGCAATCTGGCACAAGGCCAACGTTTCGTTCTGTCCGACTTCGACCGGTGCTTCCGGTAACCAGCCAGCACCGACTTCGTCCGTAGCCGCTGCTGTAAACTATCCGACCGAGTGCTCCGAGTGTTCTGATTGACCGGAATTCAGCCGGCGCGCTTCGTCCCAATCACACCGTACTATCAACGCGTTAAACGATCGTGCAAGACACTGTGACGTAATCACGACGATTGCATTTCGGCCATTGTTGATCCGATGACGAGAAGGAGACACTCCCGATTTTGAACGCAAATCTTATTTGAAATCTCGCTATCATAGAAATTCTTAATTCTTGAGATCAAGAATGTAGATTCAAGCAATTATCGATACTGCAGAATATTTTATTTTTACGTTAAATTATATTTTGTAACTGTTTTCTTTTATCGTCGTGTATAAATACGATGATTATTTTCACGTAAGCGTAAATAAATAAAGCAATAACGTCAATAAACTGAATGTATTTACGCGATTTTTCTCCGGAATGAAAAACTGCGATCCAACAATTTTCTGATAATATGAAATGTCGCGCGAAAACTGACATTTTACTGATTCGTTTTTAAGCTCAAACGTCAAAACATCGCTGATGCCGAGCGATATCTTGCCATCGGCAAGCGGAGATGCAAATTACAGAAAGGTCCGAAGCAACGTTGCTCCCAGGCAGCGTTCCTTCTCTTACGCCTCGGCTGATCTTGACTAAATGAGAATTTACGGTCCGCGAGAGGAAGACGAATGAATTGATCATAACTTCCGGGTACACGCGTACCTTAAGGTTAGAGAAAATTACTCCAGTCGGTCTCCGCAGCATAGCTCGTGGCAATTTCCGAAATCGCGAATATCTCCAGTAAACAACTTTCCGCATATATTTACCGAAGCCGTCTGCCGCATTACATATTATCCCTCAACTCCTCCAGTCAGCTTTGATACACGTCATGACAATTCACGACTCGCAAGTTACATAGCCTACGGGCGATCTACTTCGTAGTAGCGTAGATAGCTTCCTCCCTCTCTCCCTCCTTCCCTCCTCTCTCTCTCTCTCTCTCATGTTATATCTTTTTCTTTTATATCTTTGCGTAGTTTCGCTTTAAAAAATAGACGTTCTTTACACTAAAGTCTCTTCGCGACAAATCCTCAAGTTTGGTGTCATAAAGTGCTCTTTTCGAAAAGAAAGAAAGAAACAACGAGATCATCTATTGCTCTAAATTGCTCTTCGGACAATGCTGTATATATTTCCGAATCTAATTTCCAAATTCGCTAAGACGTTGTCGCAAAAATCGGATTTCATGGTGTTTATATAAATCAAAATTAATATTTGCGGGTCAAAGAGAGAAAAGTATTTCTCTCGAGGGGACGAAAACAATGGCAATATCGCGCGCGCGCGCGTTCTTGGACGAATTCAATTTCCGCGCCGCCGACCAACATTGTTCTGGAAGATGCGCGAAGATTTTGTTACGTTGCGCGTGATAAGGAAGGAAGCAGCTCTCTCTCTCGCTCCCCATTCGTTCGACGAGAACGTGAATCTTGCGGGAGATACCCAGGAGAAATTGTCGCAGCTTTATTCCCAAGCGCCTTATACCTTTCGACTATCATCCGATCGCAGCCTTCCAATTCTGTACGCAGACGAATCTCATTGTCTGCCATCTCGCCCTTCAAGTGTTCCAACGTCTCCGGGTTTCTCTCTCGCGATTTGCCTGATGGTTGAGAGACGAGCGGAGTCTCTCCTCCTCACGGGGAGTCGTCCTCACCACTACTACAACAAATGACGAGAACGAGAGGGGGCGAGAAAGTCTAAAGGTTGGAGATAGATTGGCGGCACCGAACAGCGCGCTCTCGAATATCCCGATGTCTCGCGACGTCACTTCCAAGTGTCGCGGAAAAGCCGCGATCGGCCTGACACTAACGACTTTCCGCCCGGCGCGAGAGCCCGACGAGGGCTGACTTGTGCTCGAAACTCGAGCATCTTCAGCGTGCGCGCGAAGATGGAAACTACTCCGCGCGGTAGAAACTCTAGAGAGAGAGAGAGAGGAAGTTTCTCGCATTCTTCGCGCAGCGACGACGATTTTTCCTCATTGTGGAAAATTGCACGATCTCGGCGACGTTCATTGTGTTGAGAACGCGCGACAATTCGATGCGCGCACAGGCTAAATGCCGAAAAAATCTGCCAACTAGCCGAGTGTGTACCTACCGGATGTTGAAAAATATATAGACGCGATCCGGATTCTCGAGACGAGAAAGCTCGAATGATGACGAGCCGTCACGACCCATCTCGTTTCGTGTGTAATAAAGCATGCCAACTAATATACGACGTAAAAAGAAGACACATGCTCGCAATTTTGCCGGTCAAATCGCTTGTTAAATTTAAACGAGACTCAGGTTTAACGAGCAGGTGCGAAATAACCCGACACTGTTTCTTCTCAACGCGACAGCTATTAACAACATCCCGCAGTTTGGGCTTGCAGCAGTAGTATAGTTGCAGGGCGTTTCGCACGACTTTTTTTGTCACGTTATTTCTCCACACAAAATACCGTTTCTCCCGGAGAAATTTATCTCCGAGTCCTCTACTTTCTCAAAGATTTTTTTTTTTTTTTTTTTTTTTTGGCAATACAAATTACTGATTACACGCGTAAAACGCGCGCGAGCTTTTTCTTCAAAAGAAATCCGATGCAAAATCGCAACGCCATTTCGATAAGCATCGCGCAAACAAAACGAATAAGATCTCGTTACCATAGTTACGCTCGTTCGTTGTTATACTGGTAGAACAAAAAATTGGCCACCACATGGTATATTAAAAACACACCCTGCGGCGCTTCCGCCGCCGGTTTGCAGAATATTCGGATTCTATCAACGCAACCTCGGTTTGAAACTTCGCGTTGCACACGTTTGCCCGCGGTGCAACAGATAATGAAACCATTCAATGAGGGTAACGACATGTTACGGTACGCCATTGACAAGCGCAATAGCGAGGATGTTGAATTTGTCCGGTAAAAAGAGCGTTTAATAAACTACAACGAGTGCAACGTCAAATTAATTCATTGTTTGTGGTAGCGCAATGCGCTGTGTCACCGCTTAACACGCGGCGAGCATTATCGAGGCAGAAATATCGAACATTTTCTGCGCCGCGTCCATATACATGTTCGTTTCTATTTTTTTGCGCGCGCTGATTGCTATCAACTTTGCTAGCGAAAAATTAACACACGTCGGTCTTCGATTAATTCGTCACCGCGCGCGCGATGGAAAACGCATATCGGAATAATAATTTATTTGTCCGTTATGCGTGTCCGCGATGCGCATTTTTTTGAATAAATATTTGTTCAGACCGATATAATGTTGATGAGTTCAATTTCCCATACTACCGTAAACACGAGAGAAAATGTATTTCACTTCAATTAATCGTAAACTGTCGCGAATAGATATATCGTCTTTTTATATATGTATGTATATATACAGCAGAGCGTCGAGGATTCATCTCGTTAAAATTACGCCGATTATCAATGAGTTTCAATCCTGGTTAAAGCGGTTAACTCTCGAGCCGACGAGCTTATGAGAGAACGACTCCGATGACATTGAAAAGATTACGGAAGTTGCGGAGCGTATTTCTGACAATAACGTCGCTAATGCGCGACATAAGCGAAGGCGGACGCGACTGACGATGTTGCGCGTAATCGCGAGGTGTCCATCAACGTCATCGAACCCGTCCGACGACGCCCGACGACGTCGAAGGTTCCAAATGAATACAGCCCGTCGTAAAAACGCGACGACGGCTTTCGGAGATACGAAGCGGCCGGAGGATAGACGAGACGAGGACGTAAGTGAAAGGAATTAAGGAAAAGACGGCGCGGAGGGCAAAAGGACGAATAGCCGTTGATGTCGCGTCGCGACGTCGCTAAGGGACGACTCTAAAGTGATTTTGCCAGAAGTGACATTGGCGAATGAGCGAGCGTTTTATCGCGGGGCTAACGAGGCGGTTCGCGCCGACTTTGCCGAGCTTGGTTTCGCGTTGCGCCACACAGACGACAGAGAAACAGGATCGCATGAAGGGACAAAAAGAAAGAAGAAAGAGGAAGAAAGAGAGAGAGAGAGAAAGAAAGGCGCGGCCCTACTATCCCCTCCAAAATAAATCCCCTTTTTACGACGGAGATTTATGAAAGCTATTCCGCCGCCTCCTGTCTCTTACCCTCGCCATCTCCCTTCTCCTCACGACCTACACTACCGGCCTACACTCCATCTTTCTCTCCTTGCCGACGTATAAGGAAAGGAATTGCGTCCTCCTTTCCTCCCCCAATGCCGAGGCGCGAGGATGAGTTCGGGCGTTGAAACCTAACCGTGGCTGAGTATCCCGGATTCCGAGCAGTTTCCGGCAAAATGAGGTAATTAGGATGCAGACGAGGAACGATGTCGCTCCCCTCCTTCTCCTCGCTATCTCGCTTCCTCTTTCGCTCGCTCGCACGCCAACTTCGTACCCATCCGGGATCTTCTTCTGTGCCGTCCCCTCTACAAAGCCTCGACATCATGTCGAGAACACCGGCTCGGATGCTAAATCAAAAGCGCTAAGAAGTCCCTCGGCGTTTCGCGTACACACACTGCATTTTCGCTTACCCAACAGGATCGGGGAACCAACGTCTTCAGAATTCTAACGATGTTCAGACGGGAGAAAAGTGTTGGAAGTATTGTAGTGTGAATGATCTCGCGATCGTGGATTAAAAAACTTTATATACCACGCGGAAAAGTTACACTTTACACGTATTTTACTTCAATCAAATAATGAAAGATAATATGTTTTGCAATTTTGCAAAAATATTATGCAACCAAAAATAAAGAGAATAAAAGGTACAGAATAAAAATATTGGAAGTCAAAATATTGGAAGAAGTATCTTTGTCTCGAGATGAATCGACTATAGATGGTAGTGTAGATTGCGGTATTTGCGGCGGATTGTAGCAGAATTTGGACATACACTTTGATGACTTTTTGATAGAACTCACGAGAGTCGGAGATTTCTTACAATATAAATCTAGAATCTCTCTGGCGCAGATGTGTACGTATACACGGGTCTTTCGAACAGGAAATCAACTGTATCGATCACGACACAAGCCGTGACCGAGATTTCCTAGATTGCACCAGCATTCGATACGCGGCCTCATTTTTGTACGTGTTTTCGTAAAAACAAAAAAAAAACAAAAGTTTTATAGAATAATCTTCAAATGAGATCGCTGCAAAGCTCCTCTTAAAAATTTTATGAGAAAAACGTTTCGCAGTTTTATCACACAATTTTTCAAAAAATAAAATTTTATTGTAAAAATTTTGCAAGACATTATCTGTTTTGTGACAAAGCACAAATGTTTTAGCATCAAAACTTTTTTAAGTTTGCATCAAATTTCTTACTGCAAAATGATATTTTCTACTGCAAAACACACACAAATGTCGCAAAAAAGCGCGCTATAAAAGTCTTCTCTTCCGATTGGTCGATTTGAAGCACGCGCGGTCTTATTATTTCTCGCCCCCTTGGAAACTAAAGTTTCCGAGATCATATGGAAATCCAGAGCAAAGTTTCTAGAACGACTGCCGTCGTTCGGAGAGGACTCCAAACACGTTGTCGCTCGCATGGGAGATATCTTCCATGCGAGGTGGATATATATACCCAACCCCTTCAAGTAGGATAGTGGGAGTGCGCGAGAATACCGTTTGCCCGGGCGAACGGTAACCGGGCGAGAAGGGAAAAGCGTCGTCGAGTGTATGAGGGCAGCCTCTAATTCGCGCGCGTCTTCTAACCACTTCCTTTTCAGCTAGACGGTCGACGACACTCGTAGCGTTCAAGAGCGTTTCCGAGCACCGGAAAGGGTACTTTCGTTTGGAACATTGCCAGGGCTGGTTCCGTTCCCGCGGACCCGATGCAAATGTCGCGCCCGAGAGGCTGCAATCAAGGCGGGGCCGGGCACGAAAATAACGGTGGACCCGGTGGAAATTGAAAATGCGTGACGACATCCGTCAAGTGGAACGATCGTGATCGATTGGTAGTTTCCGCTGCGAAGATTTTAAACCGATCTTTTACGGGACAATATTTTCTGATTTGATGGTTGATCGACCAGTGAGCCATCAATATCTGTAGATAAATAACAATATATTTGTTTCCAATTTATTCACGAAATAAATCTACAATCTTTTGTCTCTCTTTTTACGACATCATCGATAATATAATATGTATATCACGCTGCGCGCGCACGCAGTACCTCAACTCCTTTGTTGTGCGTTTCAACTATTCGTCTCGCACGGAGTTATTCAATCGATAGACGACAGTCTTCGACATGTTCGAATAGCTCCATCGCTTCCGAGAGAGGCTTCCCCCGCAACTATAACCCCGAAGTACGGAACAATAACAGCACGTTGAAGCCCAAATTACGAAAGCGGATGACGGAGAAGCGCACGACGGCTTCATTAACAGCAATTTATCACGGGACCGGGAGGGAGGGGGTTGAGCGGGGGTCAACAGCAAGCGCCACCATTAACCGCCTAAGGTCGTTAGGTTGCGGTTTGACATGAGAACATTCCCATAACACCGTTCGGTTATACGTGTACCCGTCTGCACGGTAAAGCACGGGGGAACCTGCGCTTGCGGTGGTGCAAACGCTGGGGATAGGCAACGAGAAGAGACGCGAAGGGCGGCGAGAGAAAGAGAGAGAGAGAGAGAGAGAGAGAAGGGTTGAACGGAGGCAGACGAACGTTAGAGCGAGAGAATACTTGCCGCTACGTCACGAGCTAACCATTAGCGGTCGTACTCGGTTCGTGTTTAGACGCCCCGTTATTGAATTGGTTACCTACGCTCGCCTGTCCCAGATATCGCGCTCGGTGTTACACGCTCCGTCGCTAACATTAAAACCGACGAGGGTTGCGCGAGAGGAGGACGCGGCGAATTCCTGCAGGACGCGCAGCGCATTATTAGGTCGAGCCGAAAGGATCTGTCGTACGTCATTCGCTTAAGTCGCGAATGTTTATCGATTACAAGTTTTATTTTATTTTTTTTTTTTTAATTGCGATAACTTATTCAAGGAAAGATTTTATTATTAATTATTAATTATTATTGTTATTAATAGAGAAGGAATGATATAAATGTCAAGTTCTCTTTATATATTATAGAGATATTTTATCAATGAGTAGAGATGGTATGCATTATAAACGTGCTTAAGTATTCTGAAACAGCATATTGCTCCGAAGCTCAAATAATATACTAGAAATTCTCGAATGAATCTTTTGAATATTCCGAATTCTGAATTAGAAGCACAGTGAGACGATACGAAATACACGTGTCCCGATAATCTAATAAAGCAAATAATTCTGAAAAAAGACTCAAATTATCTCTCTGTGATATATTTCCGAATTTAACAACTTTTTGACCAATTTTTCCAACAGAATGTGTACGTTAACATTTTCTCTATATAATTTTATAATAATTTTCGTATATTTTTTTTTCAGTAAAATTCGTCTGGTTTGTAGTCGCGTATTATGTGTCTAAACGACAAGTCCACGATATAGACAACGATAACTTTTTGAACCTGCGCTCCACTTCGCTCTCACTTGCTTTTCGCTTCGCAACGACCATATGTGCGAGCTTCTTTTAATTAAAATAATCCGCTCCGCGCGTTCGTTTGCGCAAGATTTAATCGGCAATCGAGCGGCAGTCTCGCTCACATGTAATTTAAGTTGCATCGTATCAGCGGTCTAAAGCTGCCTTTGCATCAGGCTAATCCACGCGAAATCAGTGGGATTGTGAGCTTACGGCGAGTATCAAAGCGAACGCGGATGAGAGCAACAGAGAAAAACGAAGATGAGAAAGCGGACATCGAGAGAGCGATTCCCGCGAATATATTAGATCCGTGTCGATTTTCGGTTTAATGTGAATGTTGCACGAGCACAAGCCAACGCACAATTACCTTCTTCTAGAAGCGTCACACTACATTATTGACTTGTCGTTGTATAAACTGTTTTCCCTTCTTTCTCCGTGTTTTTTCTTCTTTTTCTTTTCTACTAGACCAAGTTTCGATTACAAAAGTTTCAACGATCGCAGGAGAAATTTTATCGTTGTTTTCTCTAATAAAGATAATGTTTAATTGAACAAAAAGTCAGCGCAGCCAAACAATTAACAAGATTTCTTTGACATCGAACATCGCACGTGTAAACACGAAACTGATTCACTTACGCGACCGCAATTGGAAGTGAGACAACTATACGCAGTCTCTCGACTGCAGACAGACATAAAGAGCGTGAGAATATAAAGAGAACAAGGGGTGCGACAGAAACGAGAGACGATCTCGACGATTTACGTTGGGTTGACAAACGTACGACGACGTGTTTCCATTTCTTTGATTAAAAAATAATTACCTACTCGTTAGCGGCTGTGATCGAAAGCAGCGGGGAAGATTTGCAGAGCGCAGATTGCTTTATGTACTTGAAAGTTCAGACCCTCGACACTTACACTCTCGACCACTTCGCGTTCCCGCGCGCTTTGTGTATAACTGCGCGCCTCAATCTTCACTTCTACTTTTGCACGCACTTCAGTTTCTCCATGCGTGCTTCGCGAATTATTTAATTTCATTTCCCTTTGTTTTACGGATTATTTCTCGCTTTTGTCGAACCGCGCGCGCGAAATCGGCGCGACTTTCAAAGTCCGTGAGAAGTGTGATATATCGCAATGTTACCGTGGCCTCGCCTATTGGACGAAAATTACGACACTTTTTCTCGGTCGATGAAGAAAACATTCGAACGCGAAAATCTCGATATATAGATCCGTGCGATTCGGCATTTTAATTCTCTCTCAACACACTTCGACGAAATTGAAAATACACTTTTGTGGTTGTGAACGTATCGATTGTCTAAATATTGATATTCAATAAAAGTATTAAGTAAACACGTAATGTATACGCTTCGTAAGAGAAGTAACACTTGCTGCCTATATTGCAGATAGGTGTGTAAATTTCCACAGAAATAACTGCAGCTCAAAATGCGCGTTCAAAATTCATATATGTGTATGTTTACGACTTTCCGACATTTAAACTACTAAACTTGAATTTTTTTGATGTGTACAATAGAGATAACAAACACATAGTCGCACACACACACACACACACACACACAAAGAGAGAGAGTAAATTAACGTAAAACAAATCTTGATTCTGCTGTTATGCTGAAAAAAAACTGTTGAGAAAAAGTTGCAGCAGTGTGCGAAAAGCGCATTTGCGCTCTTTTTTCTGGTTCTTGCAAATTTGCTTTATAATAATGCATCGATAATACGTGGATAAACTTACATGCGCGGAGTTTGTTCTCCCCGACTTTGTGTTCAGAGCGTCCTTACGGAATGTAGCTCTTTAAGTGATTACCGTATGCATATTTTATGCGCCCGGGGCGAATCGCAAGCAACTCCATCGGTGATCAAAGAAAAAAGCCCGGAGGCCGATGATAAATTATACCCCTGCTCGCGATATTACAAGTTCGCAAACTGCTTAAATTACGTTTCCTCAATTTATGCAGCCGGCCTTCTTCCGCGTACTGACATCGGCGGAAACTGCGTTAATACTTGGCGCTTATAAAATTGTACCGATGGTTGACGACGGCTCAAGTTTTGTCGTGAATGCTATTTAGTACGCGACGGCCGGGAGTAAGTTTTTGAAGCGAAGTGGCTGCGCGCGATGCGCGCAGTATTGAAGAAAAGAGAAACAGAGGAAGAGAGAACTAGAGAGAGAGAGAGAAAAAGAAAAAAAAGTCGACGGCGATACGGGGAAAAAGTGACGGAACGAAGTGAATATTGGCTATCTCCGAGCTTCGACGTCATTAAAACTTTTAGATTGCATAAGAATGGGGGCTCTTCTCCTATACCACTCCCCTCTTTTCATTCCACGGGACTCTTCGCGGAACGTCATGTCGAGCAAGAAATTCTTGTTCCGGTAAGCAGTAATTACGAGAGTCTATGATAAATTAAGAGAGCAAGACGGAAACGTCCTCGATTTTTGTGCTGCTTCGCCGAACCCTCGCATATTTTACCCTCTGATCTATAAACGGCGATCTTGCCGGTTTTCACCGGTTCTTTTGCGCTGTGTTGAGTTTCGTCTTGGATATTTACGCTAAAATCTCTCGCCGAATAAATGAATACATTCGAAGCTTGCGCGCGCGTTTAAAACACAAAGATACAAATACCTTGTAAATAAATAAATATCTCGTTTACTTTCATCCGCTTTTCAAAACAAAATAAACAAAAACCAGCATCAAATCTGTATTTTCCACGGTGAATAAGAAACCATAACAATGGCGAGCGAATTGCGTTAGTTATAAATAATTCCGTGCTTGAGCGGAATTCATCTTATTTTACCGACATCGCGCGTTATATACATTCTATTTTGGAATTCTCGCAAACGCTAAAATTTTGCTGTTTATTGCGTAAATAAAGGGTGCCTTCGTTTTATCAGAGAAGTTGCATCATTTGCGGTGGCGTTTCAATGCGTCCGGAAGTGCACCGCAGAAATACACTTGTATTATCGCGACCGCGTTCGTGGCAACGGACACTCTGATACACGAGACATCTTGTCTCGAAAGTGCGCCATTTGCACGCGACCGAACGATTTGAATAAAGAGGGAGGAGAGTTAGAGAGAAGTTGATGTTATAGTACGTACGCGCGTGAGAAACGTCGGAGGAACAAAGTTATTTTGCGTTGAACACTCGTTGGTATATAACACGAGAGAAACCTTACATTCCGGAAACAATTCTATTGCGTATTCTCTATCTCTTGGTATCGCGTCCGCTTTATCCGCAATTCTATCAACAATTGTCGCAAATGTTTAACCTGCGAAAGTTGTATAACGTGCATAACAAACGTAACACCGGACATAACCGAAACAACTTGAACAACGATTGAACTTTATTTGATCAATAGAGAAATATGAGAAAACTCAAAATCTACGGACGTTTTGTCGAAACGATATTTTTTTCGCACACCATTTCACTGCTTTTTAGTGAGAGAGAACAGATTTTCTTAATAACAGTAATGGAAGAACAATTTCATAAAGCTTATCTTTTCCCGGGCAACACGTGTTATCGATGATAATCAAGGTTTGATACAGAATGATAGTGTCCACGACGTTAATTAGATTTTCGCGCGCGTGCGCGCATGCGTAATTACGATAGGCGGCGAAGGACGGTAAATCTTGGCCAGGCGTATCTGGATTAATTTTGTAAACTTGGCCGCGTCGGCTTTTACGGGCGCCATAAATTTCCCAATTCAACGCTCTCAGCGCGCGGGATACGCGCGCGTTGTATATTTTTCCCTTTTTTTTTCTTTTTTTTTCGGGACCGCGTGGCGACCGGTTTAACGCGAAACTACTGGAGCACGCGCGCGCGCGCGCAAACCCGAGCATCACGCTACGTAAAAAATCCATAAATGTCGAGAAAATTCGGGAGATATATATACTATACGCTCGCGAGACCACCACGAGCAGCATTATTGTCAGCAGCTGTGTCAGGGTGGATGGCAATCCAGATTACTGTCATCGCCGCCGATAAATTTCGAAGCGCAACCGTATTTTAAACCGTTTACCGTAGCTCGTGGCGCGCGCGCGATAGTGTCGATGCAGGTTAAAACAATTTACCGCGCGAAAATCGCTTACAAGAACGAGTCGGATTTCCTGAGCTGACCGCGTGTCAAGATGGCACATCGTTAGTGTAGATTTGTAACAGAAGAACCACTTTATTTTAAATAAAAGAACATTCACTGCGTTTATTATTGGTAACAGAGTGATACAGTTCTCAAAAGTACTTCGAGTAGTCGATAGCCGTCTTGACGGCTCGGTATTTAACTATCGACTACTCGTCAACGGACGACCGCCGCCAAGACACCCATTGTCCGGGGTCAGTTGCAGGCGCGCTTCGTACATTTTATTACGTTTCTTGACTTATCGAGCGCCTCGAAACCTAACGCTCTAAAAAATACCACACAGCGCGCTCTGCTGTGCCGCAACTTGACGTCGGATCATTTTGAAACTAAACGTCTTGGATTCTAAACGTCTAAATATTCTAACTCTTAACGTCTAAATATCTAAATTCCTACATTAGAGAATCGATTCATCAGTCGTGCGAGCTTTTAATGTTAAAATGTTTTCGAGGAAAAATGTTGGAAAAGAAAAATAAAGCGGGAAATGACTCTTCAGAATGATATTTCTTGAAAAAAGTCATCTCGAAGAATTTGCGACAAGTCCTCGAGAAAGAGACGCCGCGGATGCGGAGACATTCCGTGAAGTTACGTTCCGCGCGCGAGAATGTGTTGTATAGTTCACCGGCGTCAATAACGCGCGCAGCACGCGTTACCAGGAATGTTTCGTATGAAATTGAACGCCCGTTAGAAAAGCGGGAACAATTTAAAGTTTCCGCCTGGCGTCTCTTGCATCTCGCCTGCTACATTTCTCTTCGTAGCATAGCGAACTTTACCTTCGCGGTCGCTTTCACCGGCGTAGTCGTTGTCGTCGTCGGAAAAGCGAGAAACCATCTCTCTTTCTCTTTTTCTTTCTCGCCTCGACGGACTTTACGCAGAAAAATCCCGGCGTAAACGGGTATTTGCTAACGACCCTGCTTCGTTGTCGTGACTCCGGTGCAAAGGGCGGAGGTCCAAGAAATTAAGAGACACACACTCTCTCTCTCTCTCTCTCTCTCTCTCTTTGGCGTCGGTGCACCGAGGTTTAAAGTGAGTTTACGCTCCAATTAGCTCGTTTGCAGTATTAAGTCGCAGCCGCGAGCGCGCGCGCCAACTTGCTTCTCCTCCGCGCCGTTTAGAGACACCGACGATCCGCCGAACAGCAAGAACCCGATAGAGCGGAGGGGGAGGGGTTGGATCGGCGGAAGGAGAAACCCTTGCAAATGCGCTTCTAGGAAACTACAACCCACGCGAGGATTACGGATCGGACTCCGACACGGCGCGCGAGGATCACAAGTTAGGAAGTCGTAACCGGTTCGGGATTAAGGTTGTCCGGGTCACTATCTTCCGGTGAATACGAAATACACACGAAACGTGTGCAGAGATCACGGTTGGATTGTATCGCGGGATACCAAGTGTAGCAGGTGTCTTGAGACAGTCGCTTTGCTTGTCTCGTACGTAAATTCTTCAAACAACTTGGGCTTATTGTGAAGCCCACTTAGACAAGTTTTAAAACACATCAATATTTGAAAAGAACAGGAAAAACAATATATGACAATATCGTATTTGAAATGGTTAACAAAAAAAAAGGAAACATGTCTTCAATTTTTTCTTTTTATTGAAACTCATATATATTCTATTCTTTGAGACGCACTCGCTCGAAAAAACGTGTCAACTTGGTTCACCTAGAAAGTTATTGCTCGGTGAATTTTCCCGAGTGCCACAAGTTGACGCAATCCAGCACACAATAAGGACGCAATTTTCCATCGAAAGTTAAATCGACTGCTGGATAGCCGTTCACATAAGATTTCCGCGCGCGCGGACGCAGTTTTCCTCTCCGACGTCTTTTCGTCGAAAATCAAACCATTTTGTCAGGATACGTATGTAGATACTAGATTCCACGCGAGATGCGCCAAAGTTTTGAGAGACGAAAGAGGAGGAGGAGGAGGAAGAAGAGAAGACGAGAGAGAGAGAGAGAGAGAGAGAAACTGGGAGGATTGAGCTACGATGTTCGCTATTCTCAGTATTCATGGTTTAATCAGGAACCAACTCGCTTCCACTAGAAGAGGAAAGGCAAGTTTAGTTACTGCGAAATGGTAACTATCACCGAGAATATTTGTAAGTATCGATCGTACTCCGTGAAAGTTATAGAACTGAAAACTTTCGGGAGTCGATGTTTCAACACTTAACATACACACCGTCCTAGAGAGAAACACGCGCATGAATGATTACGATTCGTAATAAGGTCGAGTACGCGAAAACTTTATCTGCGCAATAGTTTGTCTTCGTTCTGTTTTTGATATGCATCTCGAGATAATAAACAATATCTATTTTATATATATATAATTAGCGTAATGTGCACAATGTTTTTTCAAGTATTTCTTTAGTAATTTTATGCTTTTCTAACATAACAAAAGACTTATTAGATTGTCTCGTTTGCTTGTATATTAATTTTTTGTCGTTTATTCAAACAACAGTCGGTGGTGAAGATCACCGGAAATGTAAGCGCGGATAAAGTAATTATAAAAGAAATTTCCATTGTAGCTCTTCTTTGTGAAAGAAGCTTTTGTTGTCCTTTAAAACAACGGAAGTGCAACAGAAGATAAAAAAAAAAGATGATAAGATATTGTATAAAATAACTTAGAAAAGAGAGAAAAATATTCTTTGACAAAAAAATCCATGACTTTATCTCGGAGGAAATAATTTTATTATATGTCACATCCAAGTTTAAATATTTGCGTGTTACGCGACTCGTGAGAATTAATCTGGAATAAAACTTGTAATTAGGTCGAAGAACTTGTATGCCTCAACATATCTCACAGTGCGTTTCATTTTCGCGAGTTTCAGCTGAAACCTAAAAGTTTCCTTTTTCCTTAATGTATCACCTTCTTTCACAACTGTTTCTCGCGCACAAGCACCGAAAGCTGAACAATAGCGGGACGCAACCTTCCGGTGCAGTGGACGTCAGATAAATGTACGCCATCATCCCGGACTGAAACATCCAACTTAATTAAACTGGCAGTAGCGGCGGTAGCGAAAATTTCGCTGAAGAAAAAGATCGGTGAAATACGTTTCTCCGTTTCGCTTCTCCGCACAAAACGCGCCGATAGGCGTTCAAAACTCGTCGGCGAACCAACCCCGCGTTTGCGCGTTAAATCAGAGGGTTGGATATAATCGCGGCTAAATGGTCCGTAAGTAACAGTCGACGAAAACGCACGGACACCAACCATCCTCCCCTTTCCTCCTCGGGCAACCCGTGCCATCCACCTTCGTAACGGATAGATACATACGGGCGTTACTGCCGTCCCCGGCACACTCGCTAACCCTGTATCTTGATTATATTCCATTTAGCGCTCTGCGTTTCCGCCGCGCCGGCCTCTCGCCACCGAGATATCCCGTTTGTCACGGCCTCGTTTCCACCGGGAACCGCGAATTTCTTGCTGGCGCGCCGCACACCGAGCACGCTCCGCCGGGCGCGACAAGTTGTTGGAAACCTGACTCAGAAAGGGTGTTATAATGTATTAGAGCGACGCGAAAATTCGGTTATCTCGTGTGAAGAAAGCGACTTTTTTGTTTTAATAAATGTATATGGCTTATTGGTTCGAAAATATAATATCACAGACTTTTGATGTGATTTTCTCAATTGATAGAAAGAAAAAAAAGCACGGTGAAGAAAATATCCACGAATTGAGGTGTCTTACGTTCATTTACATAGATGATGACTCTTCGCTCTTTTTCAATAATCGTTAACTCTTCAACTACCGTGAGAGTTTCACTTGAATCTAAGATATTTAATAATGACATCGAATTTAATTTTAAGAGTAAATATTCCTGATAATGTTTGCATTGGGGATTCTATTTTTTTAAATAGAATCCCCGCCTTTTATCGCTCGCGTGCTAGAGATCTTTATCTTTGAAAAGAATCTTTTATGCGAGATCGGAACGTTCGAACGATCTTTGTCGGAAAACTGAAGGAACGTTTTCCGAATGTACGCGAAGCACTTACGAAAACGTTTAAGGCGCGGGATGCGCAGTTTCTTTCAACTCCTTCCCCTTATCCGCCCTGTTCGTTTATCTCCTACGAAATTTATCCTCGAACGAGCGGACTTTAGAAAGCGACGATTCCAATCGCGTCCTTAAATTTTCATTTTCCTCTCGGCAAGTTACTGCAGCAGACCTACTCGCGGGACTTAATTGAACTATTTGGAAATTGCTAACTGCGTTCGCAGTCGTTTGCGCGCGCGCTTTTATATGTTACGTTACGTTATTTTCGAAGTCCCTCGACACAGATTAAATTGTACGAAGAAACTGTTTTGCGCACGTTTGCTCTCGGCCGCACGATTGTTTTTCGTTGTATCATTCTCACATTACTCGAAATTGCAAACTGTCATGCAGCAGCAGCAGCAGCAGCATTACGGACTCTCAATATTTTGTTTTCGTTCGTCGCGACAACACAATCTGTTTAATCGCTAAAGTGAAAGTCCAACGAATTCCACGTAAAAAAACGTCTCGTTGCGCGATTTTTCAAAGCGATAATACAACTTTTAACGAATTAATGAAGAAATTGAAGGCTCGTACAGTTTGAAACCAGTAATGAAATGTCGCAGGTAATAAGAGCCGATACGCTAGATGTTTTGCGGAATAAATGTATCTAAATATATATTTATATTTTTTTTAGATGTGTAATTTCTTACACATTATTTTCGAATTGAAATTTTCAATTCATAAATCCATGTAGGATGCTAGGTTTGCATCATGTTTATACGAAAGAATACTCATTTTCCTTAATTTAGAAATTATATTGCAAAATAAAACACCTATATATTTAGATATAATTTATTTCGCAAAACATGTCCAGCGTGTCGGCGCTTATTATCTGCGAAATTTCATTGCTAGTAACAAAATTTTTGTTTATGTCAACCGACAAAAAGTTTAGATTTTCCTTTCGCGCGCCCGGAGATATAAGATTAAATTGAAATGCAAACTCGATTTTAGCATTTAATTAATTATGTATATATTGAATTACAAAGCTAATGCAAACTCTGGCCTGTCCAACTTGTTGCGCGCATATGCTACTTAAAGCGTGATACGATATATATATACATATATATATATATATATATTTGGCTATTCGCAAATAATAACAATAACACAGATGAATCGTATACGAAAATCTCAGGACGGGTCACGACATTTTATTCTCAGATTTCGGATTAATAGTACGTGGCAAAATTAAGTGCGTCTTTGTTCGAGGAAATATATAAATTTCGACCGTGTGTGGGACGGAGCTTGAGTAAAACGAAGAATCGCCGATCAAGTAAAAATGTCTTTCACGGAAAACCGTTTCTATCGAAGGTATCTCTCCCTTGGCGCTATTCCGACATTAAAACTCCTTATCCTTACCACGGGCTTATCCCCGCTAACGGTAACGCCAACCACCGTCGATTTCCGGGACACATCGCTTCGGTCTTCTCATCTCTCATCCCCTTATTCTCCAACGACCAATCGACTCTTCCTTCCCATTTTACATTCCACTTCGGTAGATTTATTTGTCGAGACATATTGCAATCACGAAAATCGACAGTAATCTCTGGTTTTCGGACGACTCGTTCCCGAGCTTCTATATGTAAAGACGTTCAAGACTATTGTGACAATATGATCACTTCTTACTCGAAAATGTCAAAAGTCGATTGATTGACTTTTGGATTTCCGACTTTTCCTTAACGCGCGCGATTCCTTTTTCCTTTCACAATTCTGAACGAGCTTTCCGTCTAAATCTAGAACGCGTGTATAACGATTCTTTGAATATATCGTATAAAATATTCGTGCAATGTTGCATTAATTTCAACATAATTAATAAAACATTTTTAAAACTACAAGCTACAAAAGATAAAAAAGTAATGAATTATTAACAATAATAAATGCACGTAAATATAATTATATAAATTTTAAAAACTTCAAAAAACATTTTTAAATTAACATTTTTTCAATTTAAACAATTTTTTAAATTGTTTTTTAACATTTTTTTAAATTTAAATATTTTTTTAATATATTTAATTAATTTTGTTTAACATATTTAAATATTTTTTTAATATTTTTAATTTTTTTAATTAAGCAGATCTATATCAACATACGTGACAAAAGTAAAAATGTTCCAAGATGTAGTGCCAAGTTTAACATTAATGATAAAATAACATTTCGTATATATGCAGCGTTTTCAATATAATATAAAGATTGCGTTAGTGTATCGATAATAAAATTAATGGCTTGTTGCAGTAGTACCTATAATATTTTTTACCGTTGTCTGCTATATATTTTTTACAATTGTAAATTACGCAAACGCAATAATGTCAATATTATAAATATGTCAGTAAATTTTGATATGTCAGTAATTTCGTTTTCACGGTTATTTCATATCATTTCGTTTATATATCTCAAAAAACAATAAAAATTTTTGTATCCAATATTCTGATCCAATATTCAAATCAATAAATTTCTGTATGTATATATATATATATATATATATATATACACACACACACACACACTTATACCTATATTTACATATATTGTCACTCTCTACGTATAATCCCGTAACTCTAGAACGCAAATTTTAGAAGAGAGCAGTTTAAAAATTTAAAACTTTATATGTTTCCCTAGTTAAGGGATTCTTTCGGTTTCAAATTTTTACCTTACTTTTTTTTATATTTGGTCACTATAAAGAACATGACTTTTTAAGTGTCACTATGCAATAAATTGAAAATCCCGTATGTAACCTTTATGTAATTATACGTAGAGAGTGACGATATATATATTGGAATATTTTCAGATACACATGATAGCAGTACATGTGTTCAGTTAAAAATACAACATATAGTGATTCGAATCTTTTGACAAATTGGTGACAAACAAAAGGAAATACATCTCCAATACACGCATGAAAACTTATTTATCCGTAATTATAACGATTTTATTGTGATGCAAATGTCAGTGCATAAATTTCGCGACTGCTGCAACAGACATTCATAACCCGCGACACTTATAATCCGCGACAGATCATTCCGTCATCGACATTAATATCGGCGGCGTTATCGCCGTGACGGTGCATATGTTACCGTCAACGCGATGTGCATGTGTGCGGGCAAGGTAGTGTAATACGCTTCGCGTACATCAGAATTTGCTCTGAACGAAATGCAGGATGCAACGTGACGTCTCTACAGGCGGTAATACTATCTGAAATTATCGTACGGATAAATAGAGATAACGTGAGACGAGTATTAGTGGATACATAATAATTCTCATTATTATCCGCTCTTACGGAATGGGACATGTTGATCATCGTGTTTTTCTTGAGAAACGTCACGTAAAAAATTCACGTTAAAAATAAAAATTCTTACATAGTTCTGGAGAATTATAAGTAAATTTACAAATTTTAAAAACTCGAAAAAATTTTATATCGAATATTTTTAAAATAAAAATACAAATACCGCAACTGTAGTTTGAATACCGCTCCGAAAAAAGCCTCGATAAGCTGATTGAACGATCATGTCGCGGCTGGAAGGAATAAAATAACGTAACGCCATAGGACCCATAAAGTGTTCCAAAACTGACGCGATGCCTTCAATTCTAAAACATGTGAGCAGCGATTCGAACGACCAGAAACCGGTATTCCGATTAGTCGTACGAATCGCGGAGGTACGATGCGAGATAACGCGAAACAAGCGATGCGCGACGAGATAATCCATCCGCGGTAAAAATACACGATCAGGAAAGCACGCGGCACTTTTTTTTGCCTCTCGCGCACCAATTCGATGATCTGGATTACGCCGAAAAAAAAAAAACGCCCCGGAACGCACAAGTGAGCTCATCGAATGGTGATTGGTATTTGCTGCGCGAGCGACGGTGCAAGGCTTACCGAGCGACTTTATGCGTTTCTGCAATGGACATCTACATATAGGTCAACGATGTAATATCGCCTATTTCTGTACGTCATTGAAAAATATTGATTTTGTGTAGCTAGCGTATACAACGAGAAATCGAAGACACGGGTTCCCTGGTGCGCGAGATATTGGAAATGACGTATACGAATGAGATTCTCAATATGTATGCCACGGAAAATGTACAATTGTTACCATTGTTGTTATTTATATAGTGTTACGGCCGCCCGGTATGCGGAGCTGCGCTGTTCGGCTGTAAAGCGAAGACGGTTGTTGCCCCTGGCGACGGGGTTGTTG
>QVOA01018442.1:0-32672 GCA_014825685.1 Pseudomyrmex cubaensis | reverse complement strand
GCGCTATCAGTCCGATAGTCGCGAGTTATCTAAAAATGATATTAGTATAGTTTTTAATATATATACATATATATTTCAATATATATATTGGAAAGATTATTCCACTCAACAAGTCCGACGTCTGGAAACTTGATATAAAAAATACTTGTCATCGTACAAGTATAAAACTTTCTTTTCTGAAATATGGTCATCGGGCAATTAATTGCCCCTCGTTGCAGATATTTTACATTTTTTCTCCACACTCGCTGGGGACTTCGAATAATGAAAGCACGGCCAATAAAATGCAGATTGTCGGCGAGATATATTGAGAGCTGACACTTGATAGATCGCTCGGCGATCAGTGTCGGATTAAATAAGATGAGAAAGCACATTCGCGCCGTAATGGTAACGGTTTCGCAATCCACAGCAGCTTGGAATGAGTCCCCGGTCGCTTCCTGGAAAAACCAAGAATTTGATTAGACGCTCGCGGCGTCTAATCAATAGCCTTAATTATGACTGTGCCGATTGCTCGCTAACGAAAGAAATCGATAACGCGTCGGCGCGCTAAGTCGACCGATGTCAGACCATTACCCGGCATTTAGCCGGCCGCGAGACGCGATTCGTATTCGCGTTATTTAAGTCGTTTGTCTTAATGGGAGTTATATTTGATTTCTCCTCGTGTCGTCGAACGAACGTTGTAACGCAATAAAGCAAAAAGCTAATGGTGCTCGTTACCGCATTGTTAGGCGATAAAGATCGACGGAACGTCGTCGACACGCTCTCACTTTCGTTCGTCGGAATATATTTCTGGCGCTGAGACATGTGTCGCTCTCTTGTCCGCGATTTCTTTGTTAAATCTCCGATTGCGTAAATCTGAGCGCGATCTGTTGCGTTCGATTCGTCATCGTCCCGGCACAATGCGTCGCCGTAAATTATCCCCGCTCCCGTTTCTCCGATGTCGAATCGCATGTCATCCCGGCATACGGAACAAGTACATTTCACGCGATAGCGTTCACAGCCGTTCGTGTATGAAAGAACTCTCAGGGTTTCTTATCAGCCGGTCTGTATTCCGTTAGGTCCGCGCTGTTCATTTTCGAGACTGGCATTTCTCATCAGCGTCCGGACATTTGTGGATCGTTAACCTTTATATCGTTGTTCTACTTTCTTCCGCACGCGGAGCCTACTTGCTACCGTAAAAGCACTATTGCACGCTCGTGACTACGATATCGGATCGCTTCTTGCACGTTCCCGTGCTATCTGACACTCGTATAATTGTATTTTCTTTTACAAATAATGCCGTTTCTCTCGCCCATCTGAGTAAACAAATGCGCTACTGAAATACACGGTACATAGCGCTCTACAATTTTGATAGAGATCTTGGAAAAACGGATTTAAAACTGGTTGTATAATTCTTACTTTAAATTAGTGCGCGCGTATATTTGCGTATTTTTATAATAAATTGCATAAATTTACAGTTCATATTATTTAAGAATTAAATATAGAAAAGCACAAAACCATAATTGATCTCAAGCTATAGTCACGCGAGTGTTAGTAGTTCCGAATTAAATGTCTATTTAGACGCGACTGCGTCGTCCTTCCGAAGTGCTGTAAGGGTCGTTAACGATTATCTTACAATTCTCACCGCATTAGAGCAAACTCTAGCGCTTCAATGATCCAAATCGTCCGGTCTTACGGAGCCAACGCGTTCAGAACTAATTGACCGTGGTGGAGAACTCATTAAAAGTGCGCTCCGGAACTCGAGAACGCTGGTGGTTCGTAACGAGTGTTGTAATTCGAGCTGAATCCTTCCGTAACATATAAGCGAGCGGCCTTGCGCTATACCGTCTCAACAGCTGTGCCGATCCCTTTTGCTTTTTTGTTTACAAATCTCTAGTCGCGCCCTACTTTTGGCGACAGTGAGCAATAGGGTCGGTGTCCGGGAGAATTATTGTAATTGAATATTGATGTAGAGAAGAAGAGATAGATTATATACCGAGATTATATTGTGTGAAAGAGAAAACTCGAAAAATTATTAAGCACATGTGTTATTCACATCTCTCTCGAACTTGCATATCATGAATAAAATTTGAAATCATGTTTAGATAAACGATAGGAGATATCTCTCTCTTTCTCTTTCTCCTTTAAATCGAATTCAATGATTGCATCAACGGCAACAAATCAATCAAATAATTAGCCGATAGTATAAACTGATACGTCAAAGTTGCTCGGAAAAGTTTTATTGCTGCAGCGCGAGATGTATTTCGTTATAGTGACAGCAGAAGAGGAGAGGGAAATAATCGGCTTATCCGAGCGACTTAGTTAGATTGACAAAAGTTTGTCCCTGGCCAAATTCCCATTCCGAGTTTTTTCTCGATAGGATCACAGCGAAGCTGACGATGCGGAGATAAGGGAGATTGGATGAAATATTGGAAATCTGAGAAAGGGGGTTTTTCTAAGAGGAGAAAGTTGTCGTGAAAAGGAAAACGTTCCAATAGGCGCATCGGACGAGCCAGCTGTTTTCGCGAAGACTATAGGATCTCCAATATACGTAGTACGTATCTCTTCGGATTACACAACTGGCACATAGTTCTTGTGTCAACATTTTGTTGTGAAAGATGATATTAGATAATCAATTATCGAAAGAGAAAGAGGCGAACAAAGTTTGACTGACGGCATGGATCGTCGCTCACAGTTACGTTTATATCGCAGAGAAATATCTCGAAAATTTTTCAAATATTACATAGAGTAATTTAATTAGAGAATGCTTTAAGTTTTTCTAAAATATCTGATCTGAAATTTATATTTTTATTCATGATATTTTGTAACAAAAATTCGAAGAATTTTTTATACCTCGTGCAATATATCTATTCGAAACATTGGTGGTTTCTCCTCTAAATGACAGGTCTGTTCGAGTGAATCTTAGATACAAACGCGAAAATAAATCGCGTATGAGTCCGAAGTATGAGAACCAAGTTGCGATATTGGAAGTCACAGGTGCTCGACTTTTCTTATTCGAAAACTATTGTTTTCCCATAACCCGTTCATAACTGCTGGCGCCTCGTATGTTTCTTTAGGATCGCGCCGAAGAATTTCAAACGCTGCCGGCATCGAAGCACGTTTCATTCGGACTCGACCTAAGACAACAAACATACGGTTTCTTCCCATGAAAAGCGCACAACTGCTCTTTGATGCGATACCGACATTATCGGACCACCGCGTAGTAGCGCAACTTTTAATATTTATGTACATAGCTATATTGTATTTTATTACATTATCGACGTTACTGAAATTATATACTTTGAAAATATAAAAGTCAATATTTAAAAAAATGTACGTATCTTCTTTAATAAGTTTTCTCAAACACTATATCCATGTTGCGAGTGCAGTAAAATTTAAATATTTATTTATTACCTATATATCTTGACAAACAACAATAAAAAAAAGGTTTTAAAAGACCAAAAAAGGTTTTATGAACGAATAAAAAAAAGGTTTTATGAACTCGAAGGGCGATTAAATTGCTTCGGGCCAAGGTATTTCTTATTATCGCACCTATCGAAGCTTGTCAGGGATATTTATTTGCCTGGCAGGCTTCTCACGCGTCAAGGACGGAAGTTGTCTCATCCCCAGAGATAACCGGAAGGAATCGACATTCGCGTCTTAAACGGAGATTAACGCGTGCGCGCATCGATCAACTTCGCGGACATCGTCTCCGGGGAGAGACGACCACTTCTCTGCGTAAACAGCGGTTTGCCACGGGGATCACGTTTCCATGGTCGGGACCACACCCGGCAGCCTGTTAGTATTTGCACGCGGCGTTAGTTGCCCCCGAGCTGCATGTGGGGTACGCACGTGCGTGCCCGCGTCCCTCCCGGAGTTTCCTGATGTGATAACGTTCGAGATAACGCCACCGATGCACTCGGAATACTTAAGAGCGAGACCGTATTCGATGTGCACCTCTACCTACAACGCCTTCTCTGTGTTCGAACTTCAGATCTGCTGTAATACGTCGCTGTGCATTCACAGAATACAAATACATTTCCTAGGTTTTGCGCAAGAAAAAAAAAATGGAATCTTGTGTTTTAAACCGCGTGCGCGCGATTGGTGGAAATGATCTTCCACTGTCCAAATTTTCAAAAATTATTTGCACAAGCACACGTATAGTTTGAGATTCTACTGTAAAATTGAAAAAAGTTTGTTTTATTTATAAAATTGTAGATATTGATTTTTGCTTCATCACGTTTGTTCTACTAAAATTACATAACATTCTGACGAGCCCATTTTCGCTTCTGCGAATGAATATATAAACGTTTTCGATCGATCCGCTTTCCACAAGGATCTTCTGAGCAAGACAAGTCCAATTTACAAAGCAAATTCTCTATTAAGACTACCGGATGGAACAAGTGCGCGCAGTTCGTGCGAGATGGACAGGTTTGATTATGCCGACAACCAATAGCTACCTCCATGGAAGTAACGACGCTATTACGCCAGCGTCACGAAGCAGCGAAGAAGAAGTCGAGCTGAAATGACTTCCGGTAACTCCAGATAAAAACTATTTACATGCAAATTTCTGCTTACAGAATTCCGAGAAATTGTAATAACTGCGACGCTTGCCGCCTACGGCTACGGCTACGTTTCGCGCTTCGTTGCAACCTTGGCACGTTATATGCGACAGTTTTTTTTTGTATTTACGCGTTTATTGAATGATTAATTTTTACAAAAGTACGAGATTTAATTACGTTATTCGCGTATCGTTATATTGATCACCTGTTCGCGCACTTGCGGCGTGCGAAACCAATGTTAAACGAGTAACAATACCGGCCGCTAATGCAAGTGCGATGTTTAAAATTAACGCTAATGGAAATGCAAATGATATCGCGACGCGAAAAAGCGCAAACCGCGCGGATATTAAAAAAATGTGCGGAAGAATATCGCGCGGATAATTGCGCGCGTTGCGCCAAATGAGCGAATGATGAGCAAATGAGAGTCTCAACGAGGAGAGCGCAAAAGGGAATAAGATACAAAACGTGGACGGGGAAATAGGGACGACGTTCTCTCGCGTCGCTCGCGACAATGCGGTCGTTCTATTCCACCTTCTCCTTTTTATACCCTCTTTATACCGATGTCCCATTGAATGCAACTTATGGAAGTCCGTTCCGCAAAGTTGCCTCGCGGATTTTCGTGGGGTGGGCCGTAAGCCTCCACGTCGTCGACAATGGCCTCCCATTCCGCATCCGTTCCCTTCGCCCCCCGTGCTCTCACCGTTCTCGACCGCAGCAGTTTCTCATTCCCTCCACCTTAGCGACTCGCTGGACCTAGGGGAAAGGGTCGTGAGGAGGAGGGGTGGTCGGTTGAGAAGACCACCACTCGGCGAAGGGACCCGGCGGGGTGCGCGGCTCTCATTCCGGCCGCAAGATTTAGAAGCCAATTTTCACGAGCATTGACCAGACTCCTTTCCCTCTCGATCTCATCCCTCGTCGGCCTCTCTCTCTCTCTCTCTCTCTCCTCTTTCTTCTCTTTCTCTTTTACCCCGCTTCCTTCGCTTGCTCTCTTCTTTCTTCCGGCACCCGGGAGCCGGAGAACTGCCGTTGAAAGGAAGCTCAGAAAATACAGTCAGCCGTTGACTGACCGCCGAATCGTCTTTACGGAGGATATGAGGTAAGCAGAAGAGCGGCAAAGAAAAATGAAAGAGGGACGAGAGTATACGGCCTTCGATTTTCGGATTCGACTGATTTGAAAGTATAACAGTCCGGATCTCAGCCGGTATCGCGTGGCGATTGTATCGTGATGCATGTCGTGATATTATCGTTTTGCACGTAACGTTTCGCTGGATCTATCGGATTTTATAGCCGGAAAAAGAACATGACCGTTTATCACATGGCATATTCTGACCGTTATCGGGAGAGAAGATGACAAGTTACCAGACTAACAATAAATGTCTCTCTCTCTCTGCTTGTGTCTCTGATAAATCTCATTTAAGTTTATGTGTTTTTAAGTATTTTATTAATCAGATAGTCTCAGTTTTATCTTTCGTGCTCGTTGGCTGTTAATTAAAAGTATCTTTCCTCGAGTTCGAAATTCGAAACTTTCTTTCCCGTTTTAAATGTGCAACGGCGGTCTCGCGTAAGATTCAGCTAATAATATCCGAGAGAGAGTGTGTAAAACGAAATCCACTCCATACATTTCCTCCGTTATTGCGTTACGTCCACAGATACGGATCTTTCTGCGAGATTGCGCGGTTTCACGCGGCGAGTCGCGCTCATCTCGCCGACGGATCGGTCCAGCAAAAAAAAGTTCCCTCTCTCTCTCTCTCTCTCGCGTTTTATCACCGATCATTAACGTCCTCGCTAATATTTTACGCGCGTCGCGTCTGGAAATTCCACGGCGTCTGCTAACGAGGCTGCTGCTGCTGCAGCGATCAAACGTCGTACGGATGACAACACTGCGAAGAACGAAGAGTCGGATGGTTCTCCAAGATGCCAAACGCTCCAACGATGAAATTAGAATAGACTGTTGTCCATGAGTCCACTGCTATTTCTCTCTCTCTCTCTCTCTCTCTCTCTTTCTCTATTTATCTATCTATCTCTATCTTTATCTCTTCTTCGCGAATAGGGCGAAGGACAAAAGCACGAGTAGACGAAACGGAAGAGAGACGTTCGTGAATATACGCGCAATTATTCTCCCTCGTCATATCCGACGCCGGTCTTTTCATTACCCTTCTAAATGGCGCATGAAGTGCGCCCACCTATTCTCCTCTCTCCGTCACCCTTGGTGGCTGAAGTTGAAATACCGCGGATAGGTGAGGCGGCAGAAGTATGTTCCGTGTGTCTCCGTGCTCGCTATAACGCTACTGCCGCAATTCCAATAATTACTCGTGCCCAAGAACAATGGGCCGTGCCTGTCATAACTGTCATCCACCGCAGTGCGTTATTTAAGACTCTCGAAGCTTATTACGTCTAATGGTCAGTGAAGTTACGGACGCTTCTTCCTCGCAGAAACGACTGACCCGCAGAAATGGGGGATAATTCCGAACTCGTGTTGCCACAGTACAACGACGTTCCGTAGATTGAATAAGCGTCGCTTATCGGAAACCATCGGAGTCTTGGAGAGTATCCAAGCGAGAAAGTGAGAGCAAGTAGGGCTCGAATCCCGAAGTTGCAGAAGATTACTGTAGTTAGTTCAAACATTGTTGTTTCAATTACACGTCTATCCTTGTAGATTCTTGTGTAACACAATAAGAGAATTAGTTAAAAGTTGAAATTGCTACTCTAAAAAAAATTATACGTTGCAACGAGACGATAATCTAAAATATAAAAGAATAGTAATAATATAAAAGAATCTGTATAATACCGGTATTTCTGAATTGATCTAAAATTTAAATAGAGGAAGTTGTTCTTTTTTATCCAGAGAGTTATCCGGCGAGTAAAACGATCACTTTTAACGCGCTCTGAAACAGAATTTAACGTTAAACGGTGCCACGGAAAAGTGTGGATTGTTACGAGATTGTCATCTTAAAGTTTACGGTGGCTGTAACATTCGCGCCGCGTCATTACGGAGTTATGGAGGTCGTCAAAGTCATGTTACGATAACGTATCTACCGGCACCGTGCCGTGGTTTTGATGGTGCATGTCTCGATGTCGCGTATAAAGGTACATTCAAAAATTTTTTTTTCTCGCAGAAGACGTTACGCGACTTTAGTGGCTCTAATTTCACGATCGCGAATGTAATGTCCCAGCGAATAAAACGATTATGGCGCGCGTGAAATATTTCTCTATCGTTAGTCGTAGGATCGTACGCGAAAGTATCTTGCATTTGTACAGTCTACAAATGAGATTTACTGCCTATTCGTTATTAACTAATGAAACACGAATAAAGAGAGGCTCGTGAAAATTTATCGTTATTAATTATTTTTTTGCGTGATGAACGATTTGAAAAATGTGCAATTCTGTAAAAGTACGCAATATTTCTTTTTTTATTACAAAAGAATCTCTGCTTTATTTCTATTTTAATTTTAATTTCTCTTTTCCATTTTTCATTTTATCAATCCAATTAAAATATTTTAGAAACGATGTCTCAAATAAAACAGCTCGTGGTGTCATTTTGAACAAGCCATCAATGTCAAAAATATCTGGTTGAGAATTCATCAGAAATTTCTCTCTCTTTCTTTCTCTCTCTCTTATAAATCGGAGAACGGTCGTTGATGATCGGCATTCGAGGTCTCCCATCGGGAATTCGAGCATCACTTGAGCGACCGTCTTCCAAGTATGACGAGTACGTATGTCATCGCTCGAGTGCGCGCATACAGATCTTCTCCACAGATAGACAGGCAGGCTGGTGGAGTCGGGGATGTTGCTGGAGAACTTGAGGAACTCGAACAGATGCTCCGATCGCTCGGTAGCTGGCGCATGCCTCACGCTCGTCAGATAACTCGGCTAAATTCAAAGCGAACCGCGAATCGATAAGCTGCTATCGCTTTCGAGCTTAACCAGAGACCAGCCAGGATCAAGGATCGTGCCTCTTTCTGCGGCACCCGTAGACTACGGTGTATATCTCACGAGTGTCCCGATAACGGTCCGAGCACTCGGCTCTGCAGGATGTCTTCAGATACGCGGGTAGATATGTGTGCGGCCAAGGTTTAGAACGTGTTTTTAAAACATTAATAAGTCTTTAAAAATATTTTCTCTTCCGTATGCTGCAGCGGTCGGAGCAGAACGTGATTATTTATGATTAAATGACTGTTTTAAGGCTTGAATGATTTAAAGAGAAAAAAGAAAAAAAGAGAGAGTATCGAATTGAACCGATTGTACTTGTAACTTTGTTGAGAGAAAACAAATATTTAATAAATATTTAACACCGATAGTTAATGATCGAGAAATTCATTAAACAGCAATATTAAAAATATTAAGAATTGATTACTATAAAGTAATCCATAAAGTTCAATATTTATTTATATTTAGCTCAATCATATAGGAGAGAGAATTTAAAAAGAATATCTTATTAAAAATCTCAACTTAATTCGGTATCCCGCTTTTAATGCAAAGAGCAGCGAGGCAAAAGCCGACTAGACGGAAAGTTTTAATTTAATTCGGTGGTCTCGAAGCCGAAGTGGTCGGCCTGCGTATAGTAGGAGATGGTGCTTCTGTCGTCAGGGTACGAATTATACGACAGGATGACCAGCAGGCTAACTCGATTGCCTACCACTCTTACCTCGATGCGTAGTCGAAGAGGTTAATATTATCCTATTTCAATAGCTCAAAGTTACGACAGTTCATGTGTGTTTTAATTACAAAGCAGTTTCTCGTATACACGCACACACAGAAAACTTTCACCTTTCCAATAATTTAGCAATTAAATAATGTTTAAACAGTAAATTCAAAAACGTTCGTTGTGCGAAAAACAATAACAGTAAGAGAAAGTCGAAGTCGAGCCAAAACAGGTTGTTAAAAATAATTTTCTATTTTTACAATTACAGAATAAGGTGTGAAACGTTTCAAGCTCTTACATGAGTTTTCCTCAGTCGCGATAATAAATTAAAAATAAAATTAAAAATAAGTTATATAATAGAGAAAAAGTAAGTGCGAAATACAGCAGAAAATTCTCTTTACGAAGTGCGCTTCGAAAGTAACAGAAAAGTAATACGTTACATAAAAATGAACCGTTAGATTGTTCATTGAAGTTGAAAATTTGGAAAGATAAGTTCTACAGTGAGCACAACATACACTGAATAAAACGTAGACCGTAAAGCGTAAACATAAGGTAGATTTATTTACAATGTGTTGCTTTTGCTCGACTTCGATCTGTTTTTGCTCGACTTCGACCTTCTCTTACTGTTATTGTTAGATAATATTTACTCTTTCGAGTCTGTGTGATTTTCCACGTAAAATTGAATACTAACTTCTGGCAAATTGATATAAAAATGATAAATTTTATTTAGTAATTGAATCGAGTTTTCTTTTTTTTATATGAAAGACAACTGTAAAATTATAATGGTACATCGTTATTTTTCTGTTCGCGACAAAGCGAGGCAAAGAAACCATACCAAAGTGAAACTTATGACGTACTTAGTTATCGGGACGTACGGTTCCTTGGTTTCTCCGTGTCTCGGTATAATATCAGGAGCGTGACGGACGAGTGGAGTGCGCGCCGTATTTATTTTCGCAAAACGAGTCGATGAGACCGAGCATCATTAATCGAGAGCGTTCCAACAGAAACATCGCGAGAAGGCAAGAAGGAAACGCCATGGTGTCTTAGGATAATAGCGTTATTATACTCGCGGAGTAGATCGTATCGTAGGACGAGAACCAGACTCGCTGGAGAACAGTGCGGAGGTAGACAGAGAGTGCATAAGAAGAAAGAGAGAAAGAGAGTTTCGAAGAGCCTGCACCGAGTGGACGCGCGAGAACGTCGAGAAAGGCGATGTCTGGTGCTCGAGAACGTTTATCACACGTGCGTGTACTTACACACTGCCGCGTGTCCACGATGAAGTTTACGTACGGAAAAGGCGGATTATGGTTCGAAGCCGAGGGTGGGTCACCCGATACCTCGGGGGTCATCTTTCGTCAAAAGTCTTGCCCTTTCGTCGTACCGCTTAGTTCTCGTCGCGCAGATGCTACGGGTCAATCGTCGCCGAAAGGTCGAATCCCTACAATGAATTATTGCTTCGAGTGGGCTTTACGTAGAACATTGAAGCAGACGCAGCGCGCATCTATTATGTACTTGTTACTAACGTCGCAATTTGATGAATCTATGTGTTAAGGAAAATATTTCTCTTCGCGCGCGATCAGGAAAATGTGTGCGTAAATATAAAATCAATGTCACAAACAAATCTTCGCAATAGAGTGTTTTTCAATTTTAAAAGTATTTTGAAAATACGTGCCGAAGTGAATGCAACTGCCGCGATAAACGTTTTATATTCCTAACAGGGAATATAAAACAAGAGCGCTGCCAAACCGTCGATACAGCCGGTGGCAATCAGTAAACACCGTCGTTCGACATCGGGTCATGCGCCAGCTGACGCAATCGGGGATAATAACCTCGCGAATCGCATTAACTTTAATTAACAATCTGTGACGTAGGTCTTTGCGTGTATGTATTAAGCGCAGTGGCCACACCCCGAGCGACAACGACGGCGAACGATCGCCCGGGGCCACATTCTGGAGCACCGCAGCTTCAGCTTGGGGCGCACGACGACTGATTAAACTTGCAAAAAGATTTGCTCAGCGCGTATAAGCAACGGTCCCCGACTTGACGAGGAACGCGCGTTTGCCGAAGTCTAATAAAAGACAGAAACGCCACGTCGAATTCTCGACGACGATATCCGAGGCTTTAATATCGTCTGTGCGTGTCAACGGCGGTCCGGAACTCGGCCGTAGGTTCCGAGGCAGAGTTTGTTCTCTCGCCGTGGCTCCTCCGGAGAGACGAGGAGACTCGTTCTGCTCGCGCGCGGGTTTTCATTTATTCCCGAGCTGATTTACGACGGTCGCCGGATAAGCGGGCTGCCTCGTGAACCCGCGCAAATGGTCGAGACCAGTCCTGGTCTCTCTGTCCCACGCCGAGCATTGTCTTCCTCGTTGCTGCGTGTTCGCGCACGCCAGCATATCCACACGAAATCTTATGATTTAGGTAGCAATTTTTGTGTGGCTGAACAACCTCTCCCGAGTGCGGAGAGATGTATTGTTTTTTTCCTACCGAGAGTTCTTCTCAGCACACGTCGCGCTTGATATATAAATTTTCCTCGCGTCCGTTTTTCGCGCGCGAAGTAACGAACTCCAGCAGCATCGTCGACGTCTCGCATTTCCATCGGTTTCTCCATGCGGTTATTACCCACCAAATAGCATTCGATGGTAAACCTTCAACGAGTATTAGTCCCATCAAGTGTCAATATCAAAGCGACGCAGCGTGATTAGACTAACCTTGTAAGACATCCAACTGGAGACAGTCGCGTTTTGCCGGGGCTTCACGGGTTCTGTCTCTTCGTCGGTTCGTCGCCGTTGCCCGTGATCGTGAACAGTCGCCCGAAGAGGACGACGACCCGACTGAGTCGCGCCGTACACCCCATCTGCTCGGTATAATAAGATGTCGGCCATAAACGTCTTAGCACTTTGCGGGCTGCGCTTAATTGATCGTCGCCCCGACTGCTCGGCGACTGGAATACTGGTACCTGAACGATGAACGGTCGGAGCGCCACCGTTCTATCTCAGGTGAGCGCGACTTATTATGCGCGCCGGAGGGATATTAGGTTCGTAGAACCCCCGCGGCATAACGGTTCCCGCGACCGCTATCCACAAGCGTTGCTGGTTTAATGCGTTTCGAAACTACTGTTGTTGAACAACGTCCCTATATTATTGCTCACTGTAATAAAACAGCGTCTTCTAATGTGAAAAGTTGCGTCAGAATCTTCTCAGTGATAAAACTTGAATTGTCAAGAACGACACGATCGATTCTTCCACAAAAGCCTGGAAGGTTCGAGTGTTCGACTCGGGGTTCAGGTTGTTAATGTGAGTGCCGCTTTAGAATAGTGACTCATTGTCAGTCTAAATAGTGAGTTCTAATTAGCATGACACACCGAATATTCCGTAGAACAGTTTGCCAGTGTCATAACGCAGCGGCATTGTTAAAGAGCCCGTGTAAATGCGACAGATGACTGTGTCCGAAATTAATAACCGCGACTGAAGAATTCCGGGAAAGGCTTTTCGCAGGCGAGGCGGCACTGGTAAGGATTCTTTCGCCGTTGGGGCGCGCACTGTCGTTTGTCATCTACTGTCGCCACTGCATTATTCATCCGAAATGCTTTGAAAAGTGGTGTATATATTGCATACAATATTTTACAAGTCAAAACTTTTTGGAAGAGATCGAGCGCAAAAAGATGTTCACTTACGTGATCGAAGTAAGGCGTTTTGTCGCGCGCGAGTTTAAAGAATTGTGTGACTTCGAAAAATTTCTAACATCCGATTTCTCTCGATCTTCGTCTTTCACGCATGTGGAACGCGGTATTTATTCGTGGGATTCTCTCTCGACGAGCACAAGTGGTTTTCTAAGAACCATTGGATACTCCGAATTGGCGGATTGCGCGTGGTACGATTAACTCGTCTGGAACAGAAAAACGTTTGGCTGACTTGGCTACGGAAGATTAAAGGGCCCCGCTCCTCTGACCCGTAAGCAATACCGCGAGCATTAAACGCCATGTGTTTGACAACGTAACACGCCGCGCCGAGATCTGAGAGAAAGGCCGCTTCTCGAATATGGAACACGTGTAGGTTCGCGACTCCCGTGACTATCATCGTTCGTCGACGAATGGAGGCGTTCCCGTCATATAACCGGGGCTCTACCAGTCGTCGCACAAGAGAGGATAGTTGTCGGATGTACCGAAATAAAGTCGACTAAAATTAGGATGGCACTTCGCAATAAAACGCCGTCGCCGCCGCTGCCGCTTCAGCGATGATGACGTCTTGCGTGGTAGGTGTGCGTAATTGCTGCATTTCCCATCCTCCTCCGCCTCTCATTTCGCGCCCGTGAATTTCTGCATTTCAACATGTAATTCTTTAGCCAAATCGAGTAAACGTATCAAACTAACACTGGAATGGAAAAAACATCGATATATCTGTTGCACGGATTTCAATAAAAAATCAATTTTCCCGATAAATGTTTTTTTCCCTCTCCCTCTCTCTCTCCCTCTCTCTCTCTCTCTCTCTCTCTCTCTCTCTCTATTCTCGATTTTAAATGTTTGCGTAAACCCGTCGGATTAGGATTAAAAAAAAAAGAAATGTTAGATTGCTCTAATAGTACACAGCGCTCAAAGTAAGCAGATTTTAATCGAATATTTCAAAGCGATTTATTTCGAAGTGTATACAAAAATCTGCGAGAGAAATATTCGTTTATAATACATCAGCGAGCGGCCCGGATCGAGCTGTTAAAAAACGCGAGCGTGTGCACTGCGAAAAAGTGGTCGACGTGAATAGTTCATTCGACGACGCAGCTGCGTACAAATATTTGGCAGGAAATGTATAGGTGTGTGCAAATATTTGCCGGAACGGCCCGCAAAATGAACGAAGCTATACCGGGTAGTATCAAGTAAACCATTTTTAATAAATATCACGGCGAGCCTGTTGTTTTGTATGGAAACACGTGACATTTCAGGAATATTGTTAAACTGATTATTTGCGATAAACATCAGATATCGGAACCGCGATATATTTTAGTTCGCGCGCAGATCTAATATTTCAACGATCAAATCTTTTTTCCGAAAAATTAGCTGTTCCGAGCTGTTAGCCGCTCGGATCGTTGAACTGCGTAAATCAAGGGAGATGTCTCCGAGAGATACTGACCTTTAAGAAAATCAATATCTTCCCTTAGGGACAGAAGACGCAGGCAGGCAGAGAGCGCGGGACACATGTATATGTATGTTATATGTATGCTCATAGGAGAGACACAAGAGACATACTAGGACCGAGAGGGCGGGGATGGAGTAAGTATTCGATGCTTGTCTCATCCCTTGACATACGATGGAAGCGAGAGGGGATTGAGTTGATCTATGACTCACAGTCAGGAAGTGCGCCTCAACAAAGACAGCCGGCGGTGTGCGGTGAAGTCAACCTGCCATCCCGATACCCTTGAATAGCCCGTGGAAACCGATGGAAGTCCGAGGAAACCGATGAGCCAGCATCGCCGTAGTATATACGTGTACATATATCGGCACATTGTGTCGGAATACGAGTAAAGGGAGCTCATTCCGCCCCCGCGCTCGCAGGCCGGAAGTGCGATCCAGCGAGTCACGTGCTCGCAAAAGCGGGAGAGAACGCGGAACTGAAAAAGTGCCCGATGATGAAACGGGAGACGCACGATCGATGAGAATGACGGGAGGGGAAGTATCCTAAAGAAACTTACGACTCTTGTAGGATTAGAGAAATAAAATATCCATTACGGGTATAAATTCGTCGAAATTGAAACGTAATTCCGTGATTAAAAGTACGAGACGGTCGTTGATATCAAGACGGGATGGCGGACAAAATTAATAGATGGTAGCAAGGAAAACATTATTATTGGAAATGAAACATAATGGAAAAATAATGGATGTTAGAGAAGTTGATCGTTAAAGTAGTTAAACGTTAATTAACTCTTATTATCGTTAGAACGTGTAACAAACAAATATAAACACAAGACAAAGATGATATTGTTATGTTCGTATTTTGTTATATTATGAAGCGCTGAATATCTCTGTAACGATATTGGTATAGTTGAAACCTTATTCTATCACTTCGGAGCATCTTTCGTGACTTTGTAAATGAAGAAAGAGAACGTGGGAGGACAAATGAAACGGCGAAAAAGCCGAGTGACTGACGACCGTGGAAGAGCCAATTTAACTTCTTTCAGCTCTGAAGAAACCCCCCGTGCTTTGCCACCCTATATTCTGGCGAGGAGGGTCACGGCGGTTCGCGAGATTGCAGATAACCTTAATTGAATAACTGTCAAATTAAAGTAGCAAAATTTTAAATCAGCGACATTGAAGTAACGTATTCACTCCGGTGTCGCGGCGAATTCGTTAGATTAAATTATCGCGCGTTCATTAAGACGCGAAAAGAGACGCAAAACGCGCGACGGATATATAAAGAAGCGACTGCAACTGAGTGATTAATGGCGACGAGATTTTTAATATCTGTAAAGTGCCGGCCTCGACGTCCGTTTCATCGCGCGTCTTCCTTCCCTCCCGCCCTCTTTTTGTCGTGTTTTCTCGCGGTTGATCCGACACACGGGCGTGTGTAAACGAACAGCCGCGAGACGAGAGAAATATCGTCGTTCGGTGGCGAAGAGGAGGAGAAAAGGGCGAGAAGATCGCGTGACTGCGGAAACGAGAAGAAAGAACGGCGTTGCGGCGGAAAGGAGACGAGAAGGACCCGCGAAACGACGGAAGCGCGCAAGGAGACGGGAGGCAATCTAATTTCTTCCAGGCCTCCGAGTTTCGGACGAGTTTTTTTTCTTCTCGTCTCTTCTCGTATCTTGCGTGTCGACTCTCTGCTACGGAGTCGCGAAAAATCGTGCCGAGCTGTCGCGGTTGCGCGCGCCCGCGCGCCAATAAGGATTTACGACTCAGGCGACCTTTAAAGACCATCCAAGCCTCGACTTATACTGCAAAGCGGAATAAGTCGGGGCGGAACTCACGTGATGCGAGTCGCTTCGAGTAAACCGTTCTCACGACGAGTTATGGGAACGCTCGAGTTATATAGGAACGAGGACCCGGAATCGAAGTAGCTTTACGTCGTTGACATTCTACGCGAATGTGACACTACGACAAGATCCGTCGATAGGACATTATCGCGCGCCACTGCCCTTTGTTGCACTATCAAGCGCAACGAGGCGTCTTTGCAAAGGGCTTGTGTAAAGAAATATCATTATTTGAAGAAATATTAACGCCTTTGTCGCAATCACACTTTACAATACGAATTTTATTCTATGAGATAAGCGGGTTTCAACACACTCCGAAATTTCTCGAATCTCATCTCATTAGCATGTCTTCAGGATTCAGATTCATTTCTCTGTTACGGCGACGGAAGCGCAAAGAACCGGACGAGTCCTGCCGCAGTCCCGGCGCGTGGAAGAATCAATCCTTCGCGCTGCATTCATTAGCGTCGCCTTAATGACCCTCTAATGACCCTGGGGTTGACCTTATCTGAGGTGAAGTCGTGCGTAACGAGGAAAGCCCGAAACGTGATTTATTATCGAAAAACACCGACGCGATGACGAAGCGGAGTGACGGCGTACGGAGGGTGAGTACGCGGCGAGAAAGAGAGAGAGAAAGAGAGAGGAAAAGACGGTGATAGCTACAACCATGGAAGGAGAGTCGGGACGAGCGTTTCGCTGTAAACGCGAGGAACGACCCTCGGGCAGAAATTCGCCGACGCGCTGGATCTGACGACGAAGGCGACGGCGAAGGACGACGAAAGAAGCGGGGTAGAAGAATGAGGGACAAACGGGATTTTCTCCAAAGCACCCTATGAGGCTCTGTAAACGCGACATTAAAATCAGCTTACAAATCGCTTCGACGACGTTTCCCTTCCGCTTGTCGGAGTGCCTATCGAATTGAAGCTCGTGAGACCGACTGCTTTCGTTCCGTCTCGCTTCTTCACGTGCTCGCTTCTGTCTTCTCTTTTCGTCGCTTTCGTCCGCACGTACTTTTTGATTCGACTGGACGGAAACGAGATGGATTTTTCTGCAATCGCCGCGTTTCTGCGAATCGATTCGATCAAATATTGTCCTCGGATATTAAGCAGAAGCTTCGATAAGTTTTCTCATGTTACTGATCGGAGATTATTCACTTGTAACTTTTGCAAGCTTTTTGAAAATATTCACTAATTCTGGTAAATAATTACTTAGCCGATCGATCGAGATGTACCTATCTACTAATTTCATCCGATATTCTGACATTTTTGTGAAAATAGGCATAAGATATTATTTTCTTCAATATTTTTTTCTCCACTCTATGCAGCTTGAGTGAGCTATTTAATTGCAATACTATCTGACAGATAAACCCTCAAAAAAAAAAAAAAAAAAAAAAAAAAAAAAACAGTTTAGCATCGAGGAGCTCTCAGCAGCAGCTTCTTCAGCATGACTAGCATTGAGTAATAGTAGCGTATATATCTCGATTATATGATCATGTTTTCTCTTTTTGATCTGGCAACACCTTTCATTGCTGGCTTTTCAACAGACATTGCTCTCCCTCTTATTTACGAGAACGGCGAATTCCAAAAGTATTCACCCCTCGTTCGAGATCCCTCAAACCCTTAAGCGAGATCCGCCAGTCGAGATGTTCATCGAGCTGATACCTGAAATCTCCGCGAGCCGGCATTCAGTCGACCGCTCGGAATCCGCAAAGAGTTCGCCGAGCCACGGATTCGTTTCAAGTCGTCTCCGTGGTAAACAGGAAAAGGGGAAACGCTGGTGGCGCTATATATCGGGGATGCGGGATATGGAGACGTGTGTGCAATACAGCGGCAAAGTGATTCGCTCTCTCGCTCCTCTCTCCCCGCTCACTCGTCCATACCTATCTCCTTCTCTTCCTCTCGGTACAGCAACCTCAAGTGCAAGGCAAAGGGCCGAGCAAGCGGGATGTGGAGACACGACGAGAAAAGCCACAATCCTCTCGAGAGAAAGAGACGCTCACTCGATGTTACGCGTCCACAGAAGAGGAAGCCGGGTGAACACGCGCGCGCGCGCGACGTGTTAAGGCACCGTCGTACGTAAGGAAGCTTAAAAGCTAAACCCCTAAGCTTCAAGCGAACGATCGCGATATTCGAGAAACAAACCGACCGGCCTCCCGGCGGGAACAAAACGACTTTATTTGAACGCGTCCGTAAAAATTACGCAATTCCACTTTAACTCGGTAAAACCTCAAACTCTCTCTCGGCTGTCTAGTGCGCGAAGCTAATTTAATGCCCAAGTAATTTTATTGCCGGGTAACTTATGCGAATAAGAGTTTTACGCCGAATGACTCGAAAGTAATTCCACTCCCCCGTGGGGAATAAGAAGGAATGAGGGAAGAAGTGAGAGCCTCGACGATCTTAGTTTGTTTCGGATATTAATTCTTACGACTAAATCTACGGACTCTCACTTTGTTGAAGATACACGTTGTCGTAAATGTTCCCCGGAGTACCACCGCAAGCGCGCTTGTATCTGTACACCGCTTCTCTATCGTTAGCAAACTTTAGCCTCGGTTTAGGTAGGAGTTAGGAAGAAGTTTCAGAACTTGCACGCCGTATTTACACCGTAGTTTCGTGCAAATATTACTTGCGGTGATATCGTCATTATTTCCTTCGCGAAGGGATATCGCGTGCCGAAAATAGCGACACACAAACCAACGTCGATATTACGGAGTGAAAGATATTCCGTTTTCATTTCGTCGGTGTCACGACGACAGAGAAAGGTCTACAATTTATTTTTTAATATCGTTGATATATTTACTGTCGAGCGCGCTTGTGTTTCGCTCTACACTAAGCAGCTTGTGTGAAAATAAAGTTTTCACGTCCCGGGGATGCAGCGCGTCGGCCGTGGTGATCCCTTAATCCGTCCTACGCCGTAGTTCATGCTTACTTCCCTACTTCTCGGTGTTGCAAAATCCGACGACGTATACGACATAAATAAATCCCACGAATTAAGTCGCGTCGTCGTCGACTTTCCGTGCGAGCAGGCGATCCGTCGCAATGTTGAGCGACGTGTTCTCTTCTCGTACAAGGCGATTTCTCTCGAGTAATAAGGCGGACCCCTGCGGGATTATCACCGTTTTACTCGAAGACTCTTTGCCCTTCGTCTCTAACTCCCACGATATAGAGGCCGTCTCGAAACGAAGGCAATTACGCGCCACGGCACTATAGACATTATCACCTTTCGGAGGCGTTCGATTTCTTCCTCTCGCTGCGGCGCGCTCCGCCTCTTTTTCCTCTCGTCGCTTTCCCTTTCGCGACAATCGATACACGGCCGAAGGTCTTTCTCGTTCATTAAAGTGTCAATCCAGTCTCGAGAGGGCGAAGCTCCCGATATCCTCCCGTTGGCCCAGCCGCCACGTCCATCGCGGGAGAAACGCCCGTGAAATAAAGCAGACTCCATTCTCGAGGTGAGCCCTGGCTCTTAGAAGAAAGCTTCTCGGCAATCTGTTAAAGACGAAGGCTTCTTTGAACTTGTTTGACTCGCTCTCGTTCACGGAAGTTTCAAGTTGATTTTATGATCGCGCGTGTATAGATATGTATGTATGTGTTTGTTTGTTCATATCGCATGATTATATATACAATGCGCGTCTGTGACGCGTCCAAGTTTACTTAAATAATTGTGAAAGAGACATTTTGTTAAACAGACATCGTTCTTCGAATGTCCTAATAGAGATACATTAGGTATTACAACACTAATGTACGTTAGACAAAGGCAAATATCCGCTTTACTCGGATAGTATACCGGTCTCCAATTTCTGAGAATAGCCGGTCGTTTATCTAAATCGCGACAGCTGTTATCGGGATGTATAGAACTCTCTCGCGCCATTATTTGCGCGTATAAATACGCGTGTATAATCGGAAGTCCGTCGCATCGCAACACGAAGAAGCTGTGCAGCGGATTGTCATTCTGGTCACGGGCGCGAATGCGAACGCCAGCATGGAACGCCAGCCACTTTGTTCCGTAATCACCGGCGCTACGTATACCTACACGTAGGAAGAGCAAGCACGAACGCACAAGCGCGTGCTTGCAAACGAACGTCTTTAACGTTCCCTCTCTTCATCGCCTGACGTTCTTCGGTTCTTCTCTCTTGCGGCTCGACATCCGCCTGAAAACCACTCGTAGCGTCGACGGCGGCGGCGGCGGCGGTAGTTCCGCCAACTTCGATAAAGTTCGTCGATTAAGCGCGGGTGCGCGCCGCGACGCAGAGGCGAAAGTCGCCTCCGACTGTTCCGCCGGTGGCCGTCGCGACGGATGCGCATGCAAGCGTGAACAGCGTCAGCTAAGCCGCTCACTTCCTTTCTCTCTCTCCGTCTCTCTCGAGCTTCCTCTTGGTTGGTGTCTGCTAAGCGCCTACTAGGTGTAGACGGCGCCTCGTCCCGCGCGCGACCTCGGCTCGAGCCCCCTGTTCATTATAACTTGGCCGTGGGATGTGCGAGGCCTCGTTGTTGACGGCGTCGGCGTCCCAATTATACACGCGTTGCCGCTAACTAACCTTATTTGCAAACCCCGCGGGCGCCACCGCGCGCGCTTTTGCCGCCTGTCTCCTCTCTAAAATCCGTCTCGGCGACATCGTTCCCGCCTCACGACCGCCAGCGGAAGTGCGGTCCCACCGATTTAATTGCGACTTGACCGAGCCGCGCGCGATCTCGGTGATGTCCGCGGTGCGACCTTCGCCATGAAGTCTCTCGAGCGGATGTCACATCGTGACTAATTCAATTTGAATTTCTTAACCGAGATCCCGTCGGAGAGATGAGAGTGGAGACTGTTTTAACCATTTCACTTGCGCGCTGCAACGATAATTGAAATAAATTCCCTCAGCTTCTCTTTTATCTTGTATTCTTTGTCATTATGCGGACGATACATCCGTTAATAAAAATTTACATCGAACTCTGTTTCTAATTCGCTACTGTGCGTTTGTTAATTTTCTGTTCTAATTACGTTACCACTTATATCTTATTCTTCGTATCCGAGCGGAGAGTCATTAAGTTTTCATGAATTTAAAATGGATGGGCTGTTGTGGGATTCGCTGCAGTCCGCTTTGCAGATTTAATTGCATCTTGACCGAGCTCGTCGGTTGAATCGCTCTCGCCGTCTCGGCAAAACCCACGGGCGGATGTCATATTTCGTCGTCAGAATGAGCGTGTTACGACAAAAGTTCTCCCGCGCTTTTGGTAATTCACCAGAAATAAGCGGCCAAGGAAGGGAATTTCCTCTGCGCGAGATTACTTTATGACGACGGTATTTTTACTAACTTTGATGTTGCCCGCGCATTTTCTTATTTTCCGTATATTTTGCTGTAATCGCGTCTGCTTCTGTAATTCTTTTCTCGCCGATATACCTGCGTATTTCACCGAGAATGCATTTTAAACATTTTACGTACAGTAGTCGAATTAAGTAAGAATATATATATATATATTTATGAGAAAATAATCTCGTCACTTTGCACACGCGTTTTTTCGCGATGTGTTAACACACGAGGAGAAGAAAAAGAGGAAGAGTTCCGAGATAACAAAGAAGCGAAAATAAAAAAATGCGATATTATTACAATAGCAATGATATGTGTCGGCGGAATAGTTGATGTCGCAGCGGCGCGTTTCGCCATTCTTTTCGGCTCATCTTTTTTTTTTCTACCTCACATCCGGAATAGAAGCCGAAGTTAATATTTCATGTGCCCGGCTGTTCCGGCGTTGAGAAAATGGAAAGGGCGAGGCCGCAGGTTCGAGCCGCGGTAAAAAGGGGTGTCCGGGATATGAGGAAGGGTGGCCCGGGTGCGTGAAGTTATGAGGCCCTTTCCGGCGGAACGGTCGGACTACCCGCGGCGTGATTTAGCGTCCGAAACTGTTCCTTTTCATTCAATAAAATTGTCGCTTTTACTTATCTTCGATAAACGAGAGCAGAAGATCAGATCATTCTTCTGTAACCAGGAAAAAGAGTAGAGGAAGTAGAGCTATTTTTTTTCCTTCAAGATAAAATTTATCGAACGAGAAGCTTCCGTCTGTTTCTTATATCACGTAACTCTGCCATGTAAACAGCTATCTATCATCTTTTCAAGCCTTCGTTCCTTTCGCAACGTGTTATTTGCGAGGATATTTACGCGTCAGTTATCAGTCTATATGTCATTTCTTAAGAGAAATCGATTGAATGGTGATGATTTTATCGCATAAAAAGACTTATTGATTGAGGTTCTCCTTCGACAACTTGTCGGAGAAGTGGTTTGACGAGAAAAATCACAGTGATGCCGTCAACTCAGTGGAGATCGCGTTAAATAATCCAGCGGTGCGAAACCTCTTTCTTCGATGCGCGCACATGTCATGTATCTGTATACGTCATGTATCGGTTTATATCGTTTATGTATCGAGTTTATCGAATCGCATTAGCCGGGATAAGACGGGGTAAGCCGTCTTTAAAGCCGTCTTAATCCAGGATCTCTGTACTTCGACGCGATTCATTCGATTTACAAATAAACCATAACATTCCTCGTTCGCGAATAAAACGGCGCGATCGTGTCGCAGACAAAGACCGGCGGTGTGCTCGTTGCTCGCGGGAGTGGAAGGAATCGTTAGCAGTTGGCCGGAAAGTACGGAAAGTTCGGCGTGGCTGACACGAGAGAGCCGAATCGGCGATATTCCATTTCCGCACAGAGACGAGGGACGCGCCTCCGCTGCCAAAACTTCTCCTTGACAAAGCGTTCGAACGGATCTGACGTGGTATAGTTGGAACGATAAAACCGAGACGACGACGACGACGACGTCGACAGGACGTCGATTAATCTCGTCCGCAGTCGTTGATTTCTCGCTCTCCTTCTCTCGCTCGCACGGCGGAGTCGAGGGAGCGAGATAAGTTCTCGAAGCTCCGGCAGTCAGGAAACGACGGTCCTTACAGTCATTACCACGCGTCGAATGGAATCCGAGAAGAAACGCCTCCCACGTTTAATCGAGCCACTCAGTCTAAAGATCGCAAGCGGAGCACGTAGCTAGTGCCCGTTTCCACTCGGCTAGCACAATCGATATAACTAAACGTCGAGCAATTCTGTTGACGGAGCAATTGCGTTGGCTATTTCGAATGGTTGTATAGATAATGCTTCATTTCGAACAGGATATAAGACAAGTTTCTTTTTGAATACAGTTCCGCAAAGTATTAACAACAGAAGAAAAATTAACCTTGACACAATCTTTGATCTACAAAATACATTTCTTTTATAAAAGAAAGATTTAAAACAAGTTTTAGCATAATTTCGAATTTTTTTTAAAGAAAGATTTTATATAAATTCTTGCATAATTTCGAATATTTATATGAAGAAAAACACGACAGATATTTTTTTTCCATATCTTGGAACTTTCAATACGAGGAGGATATTAATTCTTGCAAGCGATGAGGGAAGAGGGTCATAAATTCACGCGTATTACGTAAGAGAAATCCTTTCTGCAAACACGGCAAATACTTCGTTCAAACCGTGCCGCCGCTTCTCTACGTGAAAATACACTTCGCCAATCATTTACAGTGGTCCTGAGCGTCGATCGACGATCGATAGTGGCGCGCGCCGTGAACGCGCGCGTATTTCTCTAGCGTATTTCTCGAGTATCTCAAAGCGTGAAAGCGCGGAGGATGAAGACGGCGGCGGTTTGCAAACCCCTTGAAAGAATAATGCTGGCGTACAGGGTAAGGACAACTCCTCCTATCTTTCGTTCGCCTGCCATCGTCGTTCGGTAAAAGCTTTTGGCATGTTCGTTGGGAATCGCGGTTCCCTTCCTCCTTCGTAAGCTTTCTCGTCGCAACAACCGCCATCTTCTTCACCTCTTTCGGAAGATGTGCACTCTCTCCACCCGCCGGATGTGTATTTCTCTACGGCCATTTTAACGGACTCCCATTGTCGTCGAGATTTCGAAGTAGCGCAGCACGATGAAGCAAACCATTAAAGTATCCTTCATCGCGATACACAAGGACGAAGGACGATTGTGTTGTCGTAATCATGTGACGTGACGAATGCTCGCTCTATCTTACGCTCGCTTTTCCCCCGTATTCGAATCACTCTGACCACTTGCTCACTCCATTATTCACCTGAACCTCACATTTCTACCTTGATTCTATCGTTTCGACAATGTTATCTGTTTCGTTGATTTTGCGGAATCAATTGTTGAACTTAATTCGACGTAATGAAGTATGACGTAGAAGTTACGACTTTTAGAAATAAACGCACAGAAAGCAAAATCCATATAGATATAAGTATATCAAAGCTAATTAAGTTCGCTCGATAATATCGTCTTTTGTAATGCAAGAAGTACAAATCCTTCGACAGCTATTAATAAAGTTTGCGACTGCGAAAGTCCCGTAAAATCAGACAATGGCCCTTTAAATTTAATCGCAATTTCATTCGCGCTCGTGTTTGTCTTCTCGGTACTCCTACGGCTTCTAGCGCTGATTATGAGTTTCTTAACGTTCAAACTTCTTTGTTTGCTTCCCATCGGAGCACCAAGTGAGCTACGCGAGTTTACATTCGGGAGGTAATAATAAACCCGTCGCGCGCTCATCGATTCTCTGGCATTCTCTTCTCTCTCTTTCTTTCGTTCTATTTCTTCTTTGTTTCGTTTCTTTTTCTATCCATAGACTTTTTACCCCACTCCCCGCCAAGCATTATAGAAATTGCGGTGCGAAACTTCGACTCACAGATGTAACGATCGTCTGTCGATAACACACTTTTCGCAGTTGTGCCGCGCGAAACATAGTTTCCACGAGATATCAGTGAACTTTATCACTCCGCCGTGTTGAGAATGGACGCTTTTCGCGCGGTGGTTCCGACGTTTCCGTTCGATAAGACGTACATCCTTCGTCGAGAGAGCGCATTCTGCCTGCCTGCTTGCCGGCGAGCGTTATCTTTCGAATTCACGAAAAGCCTGGGAAAACGCGTTTCACTTGGTCGAGTGAAATAAAGCCGGGAAAACGGGAACGACGGAGGTGTGTTTAGTATTTATTTCCCTAAAGGCCGCGCTTTCTTATTCTCCACGTGCACTTGGTCGTTTCCTTTTGCACCACTTTTCGTATTGCGGATCCCTTTTTGCCGTCGCGGCGAATGCCGGACAGATGAATCGTGCGCAGGATTCCACGATGCACGGGAAACAGCACCAGAAAGGAATTCGAATACTCGTCGCGCAGCGAGAACGAATCACTTTCGCGTGCGCAGACACGTACGAAATTGCGTATTTAGGATGTGTCTTGTGAACACCGATGTAATAATGTTTTCATGAAAAAGAAACGTACATTCGTTTTCCAAACTTTTGAAACTTTGCGTAAAAAAATATAAAATACAAGTACACAGCTTCGTTATTTACAAATAGCATTTACTTTTATATACAAAAGAGATCGAGAAATGATATACGGACTGCATTAATAAAACGAGTACAATTTAATTCACATTCGTAAATGAATACAATAGGCGCTCGGGCGGAAACATCGGCGAAAGTAAATTAGAGGCATGCGAACCGCGAGGACATTAAATATATAGCTAGAAGCGAATTCCGGGAAATCCACCCACCCCGCCGCGTTTTCCGCCCGGGATGCCTCGGGACGCGCGGCCATCATTTACGTATTACGCGGCGATTGTGTCTCGCGCCAGTTTGCGATTTCGAAATTTGCGCCTCGCAAATGAAAATATAATGCCGGGGTCGCGCGCGTAGGCTGGCGCGAATTTTCGGTTAGGGGACTCTAAATCTCCCTTCTCAGCGGGAAGTCGAGACGCAATCTCTTCCCGGGGGCTAGTATCTCTCTTCCCCTAGAACGTGAACGCGTGTCTCGCGGACAAAAGATTTATTGGAAATTGCTGAGAAGAAATGGAATAGCTCTGTGTCGCTTTTACACACACACACACATGCATGTCCTTCACGAGCGTCATCCTCGACGAAAACTACCAGAGATATGAGCGTTTTGCGCGCCGTCGAGGGTCGCCGGACAAATTATTCTCTATGATTTAAATAAAACGCAAATTACTTTTTACCAGCGCGTGCATTAGGTTATTATCTTCCTAGCGCGTGTGTGTGTGTATATGTTAAGTACCCACTAGGAGAAAGAGTAGTTTGCAGAAGAGCCGTTTGTTAAAAAGGGGGAAACGCCTTCATAAAGCAACGTGTTTAAAGTAGTTGTGAAACTACAGTAGTTGCTCGCGAATGAGGAGGTCGACATTTAATTTTCACGCCGGCCGGACGCGCCGGATCCCTATCGGAAAAGCAGAAAGACCGGAAAATTAGAAAAAAACCTTCCCGACCTTCATTATATAAAAGCAATCTTTTAAGTACCTACTTCGTGCGAACGATATTTGCACCTGCGTCGAAACTCGTTTCCTTTTTTTCTTTCTTCATATTGATGGTAATTATCGCGATGTAATTGGAGTAGGATTTTAATATTTCCCCCGCCGATCTCAATTTCCCCTCGCGATCACGCAAGAAGTCACATTTGCGCGAACAAGTTTTTAAGCGGATCATCTTTTTCCGACCATTTTGCCGGGTAAATTAGCCGTCTCGCCTCTTGTACGAATGCGCTCGCGAGTAACTGGCGCTCGCATTCGCGTAGAAACCACAGTGAGAAATCTACGGCGGAAAATTACAGCTGTTAGTCTGGGTGCTCCTGTGAATAATCACTTGGATGGACTTTCTTTGCGTACCGGGCAAAAGAACGCCACAGATTCTGCGAATTTTTACGCATGATCGCCCGCACTCCTCTTGCGTATACGCGCGTTTATACAAGAAGCGTATATTGCGACTAATAAATTTCGATCCTTCGTTTTTTTCCTGAGTCCAATCGCTCGTTCACTCTAACGTGTGGTATAAATAATCGATAAAAAAGATTCACTCGCGCGCGCTTTATAGCGACGTAAACTTTACAGCCATCCATCGGTCCGAAGACGATGCAGAATACACCGTTCTCATTCGGATAATCGTAAAAATCTCTTCCGGTAAATAAAATTTGTCGAAAACGCATCTCTCGAGGGCACGTCCGTTTATTTTTTTGTAATGCGAGCGTAACTAGTTTCAAGAAAGGAAATCGCGCGTTAAAACGTATTCGCTTCGTAATGTACGTGCGCGACGTAAAACTTTTTTAATTTGCTTCACTCCCAGGAAATTACGAGTTTGGACGATCTCGTTCTGTATATTAACGGAAAAATGTTAAACACCCGTTTTAACGGCGGAATGCCAACGTCCTCCCGACGGTAAGCCGTCATCAATAATTAATAGTTTTCATTAAAAAAAATTTCTTAACGCACTTATATACGTCGGCTTTCTCTCCTTTTTTCGGCGCAGACCGTGAGAATTTTTATGAGATTCATGAGCCTGTTTACACGAGGCTTCTGATGACAGGCCATGAAGACATTTCTTAACCGGTTCTTGCGCCTCCAATGCACGTACTCATAACGACCATAGATGACAATAACTACCAGCGTGATCGTCGAGGCATATCAATTTCCCTCGTGCGCGATCTTTTGCGCGGGACAGAGATTGGTAATCATAAACCGTCGCTGTGCCATCGGGATAACGGTTAAAAATTACGCGTCTCCGTACGTACACTATTAATGACCATAATTTTAATACGCAGCTTCCTGTCTTACAATCTCCTTAACTCACACCGCCCCGATACTCCGGCGCGTACGTGACGATTAAGTTAATTGGGGTAAACGAATATCAGCGTTATATATAAGCGCCGGTCTCCGCGCGCGCGCGCGCGCTGCGCTGTGCTTTACATACCGCAGAAGAAGAATTAACATAATTACCGAACCCACACTCTCGCCGGTTTATCGCGCTTTTATTACCGCGCACACCCGGTTATCATTTACTTCGTTAGCGTGAAATTCGCGGAATGATACGCCGTTGAAACTTTAATTCCGAACGTGACATTACGCAGCGTGGAATCATCGCATCAATCCTCGTATCGCGACATGGCTCACGATACGGTAAATTTGCAATTAAAAATTGTCTCCGCCCCCTTTAAAACCACCGCTTATACTTATCGTCGCATCGATATAAACGAACGGGGTGCGCGCTCGGTGGGAAACGGTCGTGCGTGAGACGACGTCGAACGATACACGTTCTGCGAAAATTTCAATATCTACATGTCGTCCGCAAAAAACTTTTCGCTTTATTAAAATCGTAAAAAAGTAGCAATTACAAAAACTTATTTAATAAACATTGTTATCTCGTTACGTGACGAGAAACGAAGGGGAGCGGTCGAGACAGCGGTCTCTGAAATCGCTGCACGCCAGTTAAGAAATAAAGTAACTGCACGCACATGCGTGCGTGTTCGAAGAACGATAAAATCTGCACGCGTTAAGATCACGCATTACGAGACGAGTGTAAGACAAGAAGAGGGAAGGGGAAGGCTTGTGCAGGAAATTGGTACAATTTGTTCGCGTCACGTAGGCAACGCGTGGAACACACACGCCGCGGGCGCCGACAAGTGTTGGCGCCGTCCCTGAAGCACCTTCGCCACCGCGCCGCGTTCCTCTCGAAAAAGCCGCCGTAGCGCGCCGATGCGATTTGACGCAAATTAATCCTAATAGCCGTGGAGAGAAGCGTCGTTCTCTCCGTTGACTCTTTTCCCCTCTTGTGCTATCCCGTGCATCGTCTATTTCTTTTCCGCTACTCTCCCTTACCGATCACGACGAGCGGTAGCTCCCCTGGGGCCCTAAATCCCGAGGCGCTGCAGTCTCTATCGCGTGAGATTACGAAGGAATCTCGAGGACCCACGTGGTGGCTTAATAACCGAGTATGGAGTGTCCCGTAACTCGTCGCGATGGGAAAGAAGTACGGAACGAATCTCGCCGAGAGTTTATATCAAATAACGTGCGTTAAATTGTATTCTGTTTTATTCAACTTGTGTGTTCGAAATTAGCAAATAAAAAAAGATTAAAAAATCTGAGTGGAATGTTATATGAATTAAAATTATCAAAACATTGTATTTTAAGCAGTTCATTTTTTGTGTCACCTCTGGCTTCGCAATACTCGGACTATTCTGACGTCAGCCTGATGTTGCATTTAGTTTAGCACAATGGGCACGACCCGTCGTTCAAGATGTCCATGCTATTCTGATTTGGTTGACCATTACCGAGACTATAGCGAGAGTTTGCCGTGCATCACATATAATTGCACAGACAGTTCATGCGTAAGCGACCCTAATGTCTGACACAACTGTCCGCACACATTGGCTTATCACGATTGAACGGAATTAATAGCAGCACATATAACAACGTCTGCGTGTCTTCCCTTCGCTCTATACATACTGTTCATTTCCTATTGATCACATTTATCGGGTTTGCAAATGCGTTATTCCAGACTGGTTTTTTTACATTTAAGACATGTTTGCGGTTTTATAATATCGCACATTTCTATTTGTACGTCTGAATATATTGTCAGTAAAATGTAAATCTAATCTCTGCGTGTCACACATTATGCAATTAGATATGTTATATAACTTAAATGTACGATACGCAATCAAGATTTATGGAAGTTCTGCCACTTCATCCGAATAAAATTTTTATTCAAGGGAGCACCGCCGACGTGTAAGATATCCTCTTTTATCTTTCACGGCGTGCGTTTTACAGATACATACGGTAGATAGGAATGTCGCGAGGATAATTAAAAATGCCGAGCTAACAAAGCTGGCGAACGTGCCGTGCATCTCTCCGCGTTCTGGGCGCGATTCGGCTATACCGAATAACACACCGTGGTACACACCGTGGTACACACCGGCCACGTGTGTGTATACACGCCGACGAAAGAGAGACGACCATCATATAAAATTCCCGCGCGGCTGCGCGACCGCTCCGGCGTGTTGCGACGACGCCCCGGCGGCGTGTTCGCGAGATTGGAGCCTCGACGACGGCGCTTCCAGCCGGCAAGTGAGACACGTCGGGAATAATTCAGGAACCTCTCGCGCGCGCAGCGGGGAGTTCTACGTCCGACGCGCTGACCACCGCTCGCAATGCAATATTCATGGAGCGCGCGGCGCAAGTTGCGTTTACGAATTTTTCATCTTGTCCCGTGCCGTCTTCGTATCCGTGTGTGTCTTTTCTGTTATCGCGCCGGCAACTTTTCTCCCTTTCTTCGATGAGTTCTCATCGACTTTGCGCGAGGTTGCCGGACTTGTTTACGAGGGCAAGTGAGCCTCTCGCGATCAACGGGATCGATCTGTTCCCTGCTCGAGAGAGGGAAGCGGAAACAAGAAAGATAGCGGGAAGTCGGACCCCTTCGTAGATCGCACTCTTATGAATCATACGCCTTGATGTCTGCGGCCGACAGAATAAAGAACCTCGGGAAGAAAGAACCCGTACGACCGACAGTCCGGAAAAGTTTCCGTCCCTCTTTCGCTTCTCTCTGAAGAGCGCAGAAATTCCCCGCGTCCTCTCTCCTCTCCGCTGTCCACTGCTTTGTGAAAGTTAAACAATAGTATATCCAACTTTTGTCACCAAGCGACGGAGAGTCGCGCGACGCTAACGTAGCAGGTGGAACGTTCTCATCAAGTCGAACGAGAGAGCTGCGCTGAAAATTGGCGTCTGATTTCAGGTTAATCAAGTTCGCCACATCTCTTTGTGTTCGTGGAAAAGAACTTAGTAAGTCTCGAGGAAATATAGTTACGAGAAATTCGTGTCAAAAGTTCGTGTAGGCAGATCTCTCACGCTATAACGCTGCTAGTCGTAGTATAAAAATAACATTAGATGTTACTTTTCAAGACGTTCTATTATATATTTCTATATTTACGCGTGTAAACGGGTCTTTATCGATTGATACAAGCGTCGCGAAACTATCGCTACGTTGAAACAAAAAAAAAGATGTAACAAATGCATTTGCGGAATGAAGGCAAATGGCTGTAATGAGAGAGGAAATTTTTACGATAAAAGGGGAAAGGGTAATAAGCCGAGCCGAGGAAACTTTAATTTTATAGTCACCATTATCCACGAAGAGACTGGAACGGATGCGCGATATATTGTTCGCAGTATCGATCTCCCTCGCCTCGCGCTATGTATTGGCGATTGGTATTAATGGCAGCTCGTCGCTCGATAGATGAAGCAAAGTGCATACTTTATTTCGGGTACTTCCCTTCGTGAAAATGAGCCAATATTTAATACGTTTCTCGGGGTACTTTTCATCTGCATAAATTATCGAACGCTTTATTGGGAGAATGTAGCCACCGCTCATTCGCTCTCTTTCTCTCTCTCTACGCACTTTAAATATATGTACGCGTACCTACATTTTTAAACGCACGCTATAATTTATGATTCTATGTAAAAGAATTTTTTTACGCGAACGGAGACATTTATTTGAAGGCCGTTACACTCGTTACTCTCGTGTAAGTTAATATCCTTTAATTGAGAAATCATTAATATTTTCATGTGTGTTCAGGAAAAAGCGCGTTCAATCATCTCTTGCGATAATTATCCCATATCTCTACCCAGAATATCTGATACTTCGACATTTAATGGACACTTTTGTTAATGTCTATCTTTAATGCCCATAATGGATTTCGTTCAAGTTTAATTACCCCTTCATGAGGCAATGTATAAATACTGTTATGTATTTTTCATACCAGAATGCATAGTCGAATTCATTTGAGTGCGGAGTGCAAAATGCGAGGCAGAATTATCAGTTAATTTTCACAACAGTAAAATTGCACAAATATTGTGCCGAGAGCTTATTACACGTATTAAATTGAACGACAAGCACACTCCGGGTACACACCTTTTGCATCTTTCATTATTCAACGATATGTACCTGCGTTCGCTTTCCATTACGTCGTGATGTTCGCAAAAAGCGCACAGATACTCCTGACAAAAGAGCAAAAACCCCTCTCGTAAAACAGGTCGTTGATACGTCAGACGATCGTGTCACGCGATCGAGTTCCCGCGTCATTGATCGCACTTATAACCGATAGCAGCAGCGATGGCAACTATTGTTTCTATTTTCGTGACTCGTAAATTAATTGTCACAAGCTTTTGTCCGATACTTCATATTTCTCGTAACACGATGAAAATATCCGTTACTCGTAAAGAGATTCAATAATATAACCAGCGATTTCGTTGGAATGATGACACGTACGTAATTTTAACACGACTGTAAAACGCGCGACTACAAAATTGAGCATCGGAAAGTGGACGTTGAGAGACAAGAAGATGTTTCTCTTGAAGTGGTTTCTTCTCTTGGCGGCGAGTGAGGTCGACCAATTAAGACTTTATGGACAGTAACGCCAGGAAGACGACGTTAAACCGCGTGTACGCCCGCGCATCGCCCGTTGAGCAGTCGTTAAGAACGATTCTTTGTGGCTACGGAGTCTGGCTTATCCGTTAGCGGTTCGAGATCGTTTCGAGGCGACGACGACGAAACGACGGATGTGTTTAAACGAGCATGTGTAGCTTAGGAACAAAGAACCGATGCATTCCCTTGATCTTCGTCTGATTTTCTATTACAAGTTTCAACAATTATCTCACTGATCTGTACGAATATCGTAAATATTACATCCCGGTATTT
>QVOA01018441.1:0-50444 GCA_014825685.1 Pseudomyrmex cubaensis | reverse complement strand
CTCCACTTTCGAAGATATTTTCTCTCTCTGTCATTTTTTCGAGCTCACCGAGTTAAATACCTCGCAAACAATTTTATCACTTGAGTAAATATTCACATTCTCGGTTTACTGATTTACTATGCGTATATCGCCGCGCAAACAGTTTCCATATTTGTCGACGAGATTCTACTAAAAAATCTCAACTAGAATTATTTACATGTTTGCTTAGATGTTGACCCACCACGAACATATGTTCAAGGATTTTCTAATTGTGTTGTTAACGCAAAATAAATGAAAAATATCTTCATTTAAGAACTGGCGTCAAAAGTCAAACAAAATTTCTCAAAGCTGTCGGATGAGCAAAACAGGTGGTAATGTTTCTTAATAAGCATTAAAGTGTGTATAATCTATATTGTCTTATTACACGCGATTTTACACGCGTTTGAACACTACGCGTACGTGATTAGTGTGAAGATGTGTAATGTATTTCTTTTCGCGATACACAAGCGCAAAGTAAATCATCACGTAACGTAATAACTCAACTACATTCCTACACTTTTGTGTGGGATATTCGAAGAATGCGGTAGCTCTTTTCTATTGTTTTACGTTGCGGTAAACAGCGCGCAAAGTGGATTCTGAAGTTTACGACTTCGGCTCTCGATCGGCTTCTTCTTGGTTTATCAATCTGTCGAATCAATTTTCGCAGTGTGTAATGTCGAGTATTTTAAACGCATTTTTATGTCTTTATTACATTGACATATGAGAGAAATTCTTCTTCTTCTCCGATGTACAACGATATTTGTTTTTGGATGTGCTGCGAAAACTGAACGTAGCGTTGCGCAACAAATTTCGCAAGTGATTAAGATGAGTTGCAGGTTTCTGACACCGATCTAATTTCTCAGATTTTTACTCAAACTTTCATCACAATATCTTCAATATATTTAAAATAAAAAGTATTTGACATACTTACAAATGTAAGCGATTGCGTGCAAAAGAATTATCTCCAAAATGTTTTATTGAAAAATATATAAATTTATTTCCAATTTATTTATGCCTGTAACGTTGAAATCGTGTGTTTCATTACAAAACCGACAATTTATTTATTCGTATCTTCTGTACAAACTGCGTCTTCATCTTCGGTGAATAAATAATACAGATTCTTATACTTCATCATGCTGGATTTACGGGCCTGTTGATACGACGGTGACTGCATGTATTCTATCACCTTCGAGGAGAGAAAGAGAAAAGAAATCATGAAAAGCTTAGCATATCGCAAGAAGACGAAGTTCGTTTCACCGGAGTAATTAAAGTTTCCTGCATTTGTGCCGCGGAATCGACGTTGCGTGGCAAGTGACCTGCTTTTCGGCCGATGGTACTTTTATCGAACAAGGAGAAATAAAAATCGGTGTGTTCTTTTTACATTAAATGAATTAGGGTCAGCGTTGAATAAATATCGTATACGAGAAGCTATACGTTCGCTATGTTCGCCACGTCGAAGGTCGCATTACGAATGCTTAGCGCTGATAAAAATCGTTAATAATAGACGCGTGACGACTACAAAAATTCGATAATAATTAAAAACATTAAAACTTAAATATAAATTGAATGAGATTGCTGGCTTAAATAAAATTCGCGTAAAAATAACAAATTTTATACACACAAATCTCCAATAATAAGAATTAACTTTGATTGCTACATCGTTATCGAGTCGACCAGATTTAAAACGCATACCTGATTGTTATAATCGATATAGCCCGTCAAAATACCACGCGCGATCACACCGCTAATACACAATAGGAATATTCTTTGCATCAGTATCTTGCCAAGTAACCTATTAATCATGATGCATCTATATAAAATAGTACGATACCTAGAGTAATGCTAAAAATTATTAATTATAATGGATGACTTACATCTTTAGACTAAAAAATTTTATATCGGGTCTAAATCTTTTTTGTTAAAAGTGATAAGTAAAATAAACAAACGTAAAATTTTGCACAAGTATCAATGCTAAAATTCTTAATTTTTACATCTCAATACATAAACACATTTTCCATTGACGATGAGAGTGACCTCTATGCATTTTTTAAAACAATGTTACGAGAAATGTCGGTAAAAAATTTTTTTCTTTTATTCCTTACAACTGTCAGGCAACAATAATAATTGACATATATTAGAAAGATATATATACCCTAAAAAAAGTCCTTAGAAAAGGAAAAATCATACGTCAAGTACATAAAAACCATCCAAATATACAAACTATCTATTACATAAATCTTTTTTCTATATAAATAAAAAACACAGACAATCACCGCAATTAGCCAAGTATTGGACTCAAGATTGTAGATCCCATAAAACGGGCTTAAAACAAAAGTAAATTAGAAACACTTAGCGTGCTCGGAGGTGTGTATATAAATACACACCTCCGTGTCTCTCCGTGTCTCAAAAGACACGGAGAAATAGGGAAAGATAGGGAGAGACAGGGAGAGGTCTTTCCGTGTCTCTCCCTGTCTCTCCCGGTCTCCCCCAGTCTCTCCCTGTCTCAAAAGTCACGGAGAGACACGGAGAAACACGGAGAGACAAGGAGAGACAGGGAGAGACAGGGAGAGGTCTCTCCGTGTCTCTCCCTGTCTCTCCCGGTCTCTCCCCGTCTCAAAAGACACGGAAAGACACGGAAAGACAAGGAGAGACAGGGAGAGGTCTTTCCGTCGCTACCGCGTCTCTTAATATTTTTTAGATAGCGAGATATTATTAGGATAATATATATACAATGTGTAAACATTTCCTCCAATTATTTTATTCATTTTCGTTCTTTGTAGCTTCCGTTCTCGCGTAAACAAATGCGCACGTCGCGCGATCAAATTCGCGCGATAAATTCAAACGTGCGAGACGACGGCAATCGAAATTCAACGCGCGGCTGCCAGGCGTCGCCGGTGTCGCGCGACGATGGCGTCCGGTCGATAAACGTCGTGCGTGTCAGGGTGTTTTCGCTTTCTCGAGACGAGCGCTGTCGGAGCTGAAAATTCGCGACGTGACAGAACTTGGCAGATAGTTTCCGTGCCGCGGCGAGAAAACGACGATCGGACGGACGTGTCTGCGATAATAATGTCGCGCGGAACGACGCGACGACGAGGACGAGTCGCGTAATCAATCGCGCGCGTCGTTCCCGGACCGGGTGTCGCCGTTCGCGGCGCGTCTCGCGCGACATCGTCTCGAAACATGCGTCCGCTGCGAGGCATCGGGAACCGAGCGACAACCGAGGAAGCTCCTTCGAGGAACTGTCAGGGGGACCGACGTCGCCACCACCATCGCCGCCGACGCCGCCACCACCACCGCCGTTACGCGTGAGTCAGTGCGGGATCGGACGGAGGCGACGCACGCAAAATGGCTTCGGGCGACAATGTGGACGTGATCGAGGTGGTCGAGACGACGAACTTCCCCGGTCCGGCGCAGCCTAAAGCGGACCATCTCAAACCGGAACAGTCCACCGCCGATGAGGATTGTAAGTAACCTCTCCGTTTCTCGTGGTGTTTCCCTTTGCGAGATCATCGCGAGCGTCGACCTAACCTATACCGCGCGATTCCGGATGCCCGGAGTCAGGCGCGTCGACGTTGTTCGCTGACGATTCTCTCTTTCTCTCTCGCGTCCATGAAACGTCAAATGTCTCGTCCTGTTTCTATCGATCGTCCGTTCGTTATTGGATTTTCGCGTATTGCACGAGCGAAGCGACGGGCCGATCGAAGCCCGTTAATCCGTTATCTCGTGATTTGACAGTTAATGGGTGTCACCCGACCTACAAAGCGCGAAACGTTGGAATCCGTGTCGTCGAGGTTGCGCCGAGGAATTCTCTCGTCGCCTAAAATGCATCCCGCGCATATCGAAATAATTCGCGTGCTCCGATTTCACGATGAACGATCGATGAATTTGAAACCCGAAATCCGCGGCGCACGTCGGTTTTCCCGTCGTCATCACGAATATAACCTGAAAAAGAGATGTAGCAGCCTTCGGGATGAGATAAAAATCGTTTCTCTTTTGCATTTTCATTCACAATTCAATCGCGAGACATTCGCACGATCAACAAGATACAAATTGATGCACGTTCGACGCACGGCACGTAGCGATGATTTCGATTGATTGACAGCTGTTGATTGCGCGATGCAAAATACAACAGGCGAGAAACGGACTTGCGTCCTTCGCTCCCGTAGACTTCTGAAATTCCGCACGCCCACCTAATACGGCGCACATAATTAATGTGTAAATCACACGCGTCACGTTGTTTGAGGAAAACTCGGAGATGATGCAAAATCGCAATCGCAAAAAACTCACCGACGATACAAAAACCCAACGCGACGCGGCTGAAAAAACTTTTGTGCCGCTATGTTGATTTGTTGTCGAGATGTGGAAATTAGTTTGCAACGCGTTATCTGCATTCATTATCACAACGCGCACGTTCAAAGCGCGGAATTCAGAGAGAATTCTCTCGGGTTTTATTACGGAAAATCTATTCTCTCAAAACATTTATGCGTACCACGCGCGTACTTTCTTTTTACCGTCCGCGCGTTATGTAACGACCACGGTATTTAATATAGAAAATCGTGGAATTTTATACGATTATGTAATATTATTATATTGTAATCTCTATTTTAAGAGAGATTACAAATATTTAAACTTTTTTCTTTGATATTAGAAATTAATGAGATGACGTGTATTTTTTGTAACAAAGTGTATTTTCCGGCACGAGAAATCGTCGCCGTCGGGCTCTTTAAATACGTTTTTTTAATGATTTACGCGAAGCTTACGAAATCCTCGCTTGGTAACGAAATTTTAATGCAAGGCAAACTGACGGGGATTTTACAAGACGCGACGCAGAAAAGCTTTCGAGTCATCGACCGAAGGCAGTTAGTGATCGAGCGTGTGCGCGTTTTTCGTCTCCGCGCGTCACCGTCTCCGTTTGACGATTTTTATTCCGTTTATAAACCGCGCGTGACGATTCAATGAGTGTGACGATCAAACGCGACACGACACGCGGTTCACACGGCGGGCGCGTCTCTTTGCGATTTGCGATCGATCGCGCGACGACTTCCAAGTTGACAGCGCGCGCGATTTGACAGCTGATAGGGCGTCGGTGACGAGAAAAAACACGTGGATACTTGAAATTCGCGTGAAATGCGTCGATATCGAGATACTCCGCCGTTATCAGATAATCGCACGATGGTAATGGATTTTTGTTTTGTTTTCTTTTTACTACAGAAAATAGCACGCAGAGAGATAGAAAAGTGGAACTCGCGTTTCTCGCAACTGTACTCCGGATTGTTTCCCTTTGTTAGATAGCTTCTCTCTCGTACGGCGAAAGCTGTTTTTTTCTCGCTCAGAATAAATACCTTTCTGCGTGTTTATTCGCACGAGACATATTTATATTTTTCCGCGCGCGAAGTTCGCGCTAAAAAAAACGCGCAAATCGCGTCCCTTCGCTCATCAGTTTTGCAGAGAATTATGTCTGCTTTGCATCTTGTGTTCTTGAACATCTTTAAAGTATAATACGAAACGTTGTATTTACATATTCAGTGAGTTTATAATTTCAAATCCAATTTGCACATACATATTTGAATATTTCGACTCGCTTGCTAAATTTCCTCGGCAAACTTCTTGATTCCTCGCGCATTACGCGGTAATGTGCGTTTCAAATGTCACTTGAACACAACATTTGATTTTCTGTAACTGTAACAATCGCATTACCAGCTACCTAAAGCCGTGTAAACGAGATGATCTTTTGTGTTTGTCGTCTCGTCGAAGACTGCTTTTGTTTTTTCAAGGAGATGAGTATCTCTCCGGAGGTAAATTGGTATTTACGTAAACGCGCGCGATTCGTTACGCTCAGTCGGAAGGGAGATGATTTCATGCGCTTTTTTTCACACAAGCGTGTGAAACAACAATTACAAAGACCGTTCTGCATGAAACATTCGTTGTGTGATGGCTTCCGAAATGTTTCTGACGACAATGAACGCGCGTTGATGTATTTCATGTGTTTTTTTTTCGTTGTCGGGAAGAAGGTTGTCTTTTTCAACGGGACAACGAATCACGCACATGTGAGTCAAGCTCGCGACAACGAAAGACGAGAATTTAAAAATAGAAGTCTAAGTAGGGACATCTTGGTGACTCGTTGTGCCCCTATTCTACGGGCTGGCACAGGCTGCAGGGCTTTTTTTATTCAATAATTGCTACTTCCCTACACACGTGTTGCCTTTTCCGTTGCTTTGATATCAGGCTCGATATTCCTCGCTCGCAATATTTCCAACCAGCGAACTCGCTGTGATCGAAGATTCATGCGAGACGAGTTCGCGATTCGTTCGCGATAAGGCCTAATCGTGACACGAACTCGCGACTCGTGTTTAGCGCTAAACAGCGTTATCTCGCATTGTCTATTTCGTCTTGCGCATAATTCTCTCTTTGTCATGCAATAAAATGTGTGTAATTTGTTTCTCGCAGATTATTATTTTGTCGACGAACAACAATTATTCGTGAATATTGAATCGTACGTTACATGGTTTAGTTTTTGTAGCCGCGTATCGCGTTATCTCACATACACTTTATCAAACTATATACACGTATTTCACTGTATCTAGACTTAAAACGCATTTCCGTTTCTTTTACAGATAAGTCGACCGGAGAAAAAACAACAGCGTTTGACGTAAGTATCGATCATTATTACCCTATGTTTTTTTTAATTAAATATTTGTTTTTTTCTTAAAATATATTTCGTGAAAAGACACGTTTGCTATGTTTCGTTAAGTGAAAAAAATTCATTATATTTTTTGAATGTTTCTCCGAGTAACATTTTAATGGCAATGATCTATTTAAAAGTGATGATTATCAACAGTTGCATAAATAGACATAGTGTATGCTCAAGTGCTAAAAGTTATAAACAGTGCTTCTATTTCTTTTGCAATTCATCTGATTGATCTTTTTATTCACTCCCATATGTTTTTATAACTATTATATTGAGCTTATAATGTCATCAGATATAAATCTTCTTTGTGTTCTTTATAAATAGTCCGTAACATTATATATATTTATATGTGCACCTATCTAGAGCTTTTATTTAAATAATTTCAAAAAGGAAAAAGAAGAAAAGATCGGTAGAAAAAGTCGGTCTTATTTATAGTGTGCCATACGTCTCATCGTCTTTTAATTTGCTCTTTCTCATCTACGTTCGTTCCAGTTTCCCACGGATTCACGTTAATATTGCAGTTATCGTTAATTGCGATCGTTCGATGACTCTTCCGTAAAGTACGTCCGATGCAATCGCGCACATTATTGACACTCGAAATTTTCTACATTGAAAACCAAATTAATTCTCCGATTCGAGATGAAGATATCAGATCTGTGGATATAATTTTAATAATATCTGAATATAAATTTATATATCGTGTTTTCCTTTAATTTTCTATTTAGCCGCACCCAGGTTTACGGTCTGCGTGTACTCGCGAAATCATTTCTATTCTCGTACGGATGAGAGAATCTGCTCGTCAACGGCAATTCACACTCGAGTTGTCCAAGATCGATTCTTGCGCGAACTCCGTGAGGAGTCAAATTGCGCGTGAAACAGGTTTCCGAATTCGCGACTTGTTCGTGTTAGACGAGCTCATGTTACACGATCGCGGTCGGCAAAAAAATTGCAAAAGGAAAATTGTAAATCGCCGTTGCGCGAGAACGAGTATCGCGATTTGATGATCGCATACTTCTGCGAAATGTAAAACTGAACAATTTATCGCAAGCAACATATAATTTTTTGTGTTCTTTAATCGCGCTATTATTATTCACACATATGATCAAGGACGCGCATATCTTCAGTATTTTCTTTGCATATATACAAATACACATGATAAATGCTAAAGGAAAAATAGTTCGTGATATTTTTTGGAGATTCTCGTTTTGCGTAATCAGTGACTTGTTTCAGAGCTCAGTAGTGCAACATGGTACCACAGGTGGGAAGAACCCCGTGGGGGTGTCGCGAAACAAATCAGAGCGAGAGAGGAAGATCGGTCATCGAAGAGTTGGAGTGGGAGGTGAAATCACGTATAAGAAGGTTTGTAAAGTTTTGAAAGAGTTGCAGTTTAGTTTTAATAGATGGTTTCTCTCTAATAAATCGTATTTTCTGCTTTGTAATCAACGTTAAAAGCGGTCTCATTAAGTGAAGAAGAAAATTATTAATAAGCTTGCATTCCGCCTGTGTTATTTTATTGAGTAAAAACAAGTGATAAAGTTCTTCTGACGCTAAGAAAATATGCAATTTCATTCAGTTATCAATAAGAGCGATTATTATCTGTATGTATCGTTCTTTATTTAATCGAGCTTATTACATGAAACTAATTGCACACAGAGAAAACTAAACTTTCTTTGCTACATTATTTCGAAACACACTATTCCGTTTCTTTTTTTTTTTAATTATCATTAATATGTATTGCGAGATAATATATAATAAATGAGACGTTCTTTAATATATAATTAATATATTTTATATTTAATATGTTTTTTTTATATATTTTATATGTATGTTTAGAAAAACATACATATTTGAAAACAATGTTACATATTTTTTCTTACCACATACATAGATCCAAACCACACAAATTATGGGATCCATACAGTTGGGCATACAACATGCTGTTGGTGGTCTTGCAAGCAAACCTGAACGCGATTTATTAATGCAAGACTTCATGACGGTGGAGACAACGAACTTTCCTAGCGAAGGATCAAATCATACTCCAGCCCATCACTTCTCGGAGTTCAAGTTTAAAAACTATGCACCCATTGCATTTCGTTATTTTAGAGATCTCTTTGGCATTCAACCGGACGATTTTTTGGTGAGGCGCATCAGAAATTATTTTCTTTCGAAATCTTGAATAAACGCGTTAGCACTCTATTATAAAAAAAAAAAATTCTCGTGCACATTTAGATGTCAATGTGTAGTGCACCACTGCGCGAGTTATCAAATCCTGGTGCTAGTGGGAGTATCTTTTATCTAACGGATGATGATGAGTTTATAATAAAGACTGTACAACATAAAGAAGGAGAGTTTTTACAAACTTTACTTCCAGGATATTACATGGTATGTTCTGAAAGTAGACTAAGACAATTGTTCAGAGTGTACAAAATTTTGTTAACATATGAGGAATTTAGATAATAATAATATTTTTTTTTTTCATAGAATCTAAATCAGAATCCAAGAACTCTGTTGCCAAAATTTTTTGGGTTGTACTGCTATCGATGTAATAGTAAAAACGTTAGATTAGTGGCTATGAATAATCTTTTACCTTCGTCTGTAAAATTACATCAAAAATACGACCTGAAAGGATCTACGTACAAGAGAAAGGTTTGTAATGTTACATGATTTATTTTGAAAGTCGTGCAAAATCGTAAAAATGTGACGCGACCATATTTTACACAACACTTTCTAGGCATCGAAAACGGAACGTTCGAAGTCTTCTCCAACGTATAAAGATTTAGATTTCATGGAGCACCATCCAGAAGGCATCTTCTTGGAAGCTGATACATATAGCGCACTAGTAAAAACTATACAACGGGATTGTCGTGTATTAGAAAGTTTCAAAATCATGGATTATTCTTTGCTCGTTGGCATTCATAATCTTGATCAAGCTGCAAAGGAAAAAGCAGTGAGTATTATGGTTTCTGTAATATTAATACTTATTTATGTATTATTTTACACGCGCATATATATTGTATTATAGCAAGAACAAAGATTATCAGCGAGCGCTGATGAAGAAGTCGGGGAAGTAGGTGGCGAGTCCGATGGATTCCTACAAAATGAAAGAGAAAAAGAAAGAGAAGATAGAATAGGCGCTGCAGCTTTAAATCGATCACGTAGTATAAATCGTCAAAGATTAGTTGCTCACAGCACGGCGATGGAAAGTATACAGGCCGAAAGCGAACCGATAGACGAGGAAGATGACGTACCGTAAATATCATTGTTACATACAATTGTTTTTTGCATACATACTGACGTGCTTTTTTATTATAATAAAATTTACGTTTATGTTTCTTACAGTTCAGGCGGCATTCCTGCTAGAAACGCGCGTGGCGAACGCCTTTTACTATTTCTTGGTGTTATCGACATTTTGCAAAGCTACAGGCTGAAGAAAAAGTTAGAACATACGTGGAAATCGATGATTCATGACGGAGTAAGTAGGAACTATACTATATATAGATATAGATTTTTTCCAGTTCTTATCTTTCTTTTTTGTTTGCGTGATCAACACATTGTATTAAGAATATTGTCGAAAGAATATGTTTTTTTTTAATTACTTTCCTTAGGATACCGTATCGGTTCATCGGCCAGGATTTTATGCGCAACGCTTTCAAGATTTCATGGCCAAGACAGTATTCAAGAAAATACCATCACGTAAGTACTACCCGAATCAACCTGTCTTAACAAGTTTGACTACGAGATTACACTCAGCAAAACTCGCTAATATGTGAGTGAACTCACGCTTACTTACCTTACCGGTAGCTATTGTCTTCTGGTTGATTCCTCGTCGATTTATCGTCGTTATTACACGAGAATTAATCGACTTTTCTACGAAAGTATAAGGCAAAAAAAGCAGCAGCTTTAATTAGGATTAACTAGTCACCGCAAAATATTTTAACGATGAAATAGTCATACTGTTTATAATAATGATATCATTGTTGTGATATTGAAACACACGCAAAACGCTGTCTCGAATTGTATCGTTTTCTTTTTTTATTTACGCTTTTGAGACACATTTTCAAAATATTGGATGCAAGAAAAGGGAAAAATGGGAGTAGACAAAGTTAGTTTTTATTTATAAAGAAGGCTCAAAAATCAGTACTTAGAGTGGCATACATAGTGTTACATTTATACAATTAGTAAATGTACTCTTATATTGTTAATTAAGAATCATATTCCAATTTTTATAGAGCAGTAAGCTGTAAGCTAGAGATATATATATATATTTTGTCTTCTTGTTACAATTTACTCTGAAACGTATCTACACAACTCGTCCAATGAATTCACTAGTATATATAATAACATGATCTTTTATCTGGCGCATGACGAGTTTGTCGTTTACGAGCCAGAATACTGAGGAGAGTCTGACAAACATGTGTTAGCTTCCACAAATATCTCTCGGTCGTATCTTTCAAGATATTGACGCAAGCGATTCCATTTCTAATAACTCTATCTAGTGATTTATACTTGTAAGAATGTTAAGAATGCAGGCCAGCGACTCAATTTTATCTTTACAGATTTTATCACAGATTTAGCCGTCCAGAGATATTCTAATAATTACAATAACATTTATAAGATATTTAAGTGACTGCAGAGAATGTGACAAATATATACCACATGCGGATATCCGAAAAATTATCTAGATACGCGATATTTGCATTGATATAATGGTTGTGTTTAAATTTTATTAAGTGCCTTGTATATGCGCGCGCAAAGTAACGATCATGTGTCAAATCAAAAGTTATAAATTAGCGATATTCGTTCTATATATTTATTCAGCGAATGCAAATACTTAACAGAATTTAATCAAAAAAATAGAACTTTTCGGATACCTGCATTCGTTCAGAATCAATGCTGTGAATAAGACATTTTTGGGTTTATGAGTGTCAATTGATCATTTTTGGGTTCTGTTTTGGTGTAACTAATTGCTAACACACAATACACATTTGTATATTTTGTTATATATAATTTTTCGCATTTTTTGATAACTTTTTTTTTGGTTTGTGTGCAAGTTCAGTCTCATTGTACATTTCATATTTTGATCCTTCGACGCACAATAATTTTTTGTTCCGACATATTTAGTAAACAGGAATAAAGAAATGACCGTTTACTGGTGTCCACACACAGGAGCATAGCTGAGTATTTTTTATATGCCAAGATTGCTAATTTTAACTTTTTTCAATCGGCATTTTCATTTACATACATTAGATTTTATGTGTCAAGATTGATGAAAAAGTTGATCGTATAAAGAGCAAGATTCCTACGAATGTTGCGCAAACAAACTCGAAGATCTTTTGCTTTACGCAACGATTTTCCTTATATGATCTAGTCTACATATAATATATATCATGTTAGTATACGGTTATCACAATCTGTTATTTATCGATTGGAGCTCGTGATCAATGCAGTACTCCATGTGCCAAAGTTTTATAAAAGTTCCTTGCTTATTAGTATACACACATTAATATAAATTTTTTGATATGACAAGTGTTTTTCTCCATTTTATCAGTGCACCAAAGCAATCATTGATCTTTTTTCCGCCCATCATATATAGTAGAAAAGGTATGGTAGACCGCACGAAATACATCCGCGTAATCTGCGTAGAGTAGTAGTTAGTTCTCAAACGAAACAAATAGTTTTATAATAAAAATTGCGTCATAAAAGTAACACAAGTGCCAAACACTATTTTATCCATTTCCTTAGAAACGCTAGTTGAGATTTTGTGCGATCTATATATACCAGTAGAAGAATCTCTCTGCGATGTGTGTTGTTGACGCTATCTACTTTCGGCAATGGTAGAAAATCGTAGAATCGCGTAGGTGTAACGATTATTAATTCAGAAGGAAGAATGCGAGAGTGTGAGAGCGAGAACACAATCGATAGAGATAGATATCTATCTTTTTTTATTGTGAAAATATTCAGCTATTGACTGAATGTGGGCACCGTTGTACATATTTATATATTTTGCAATAAACATTTTTCTCTGTTTATACAACTTCATTTCATTTATAAGCCCACCCGAACACTTACTGTAGCCAACACTTACTGTAAACCCCCCGTACTATTACTTCTACTACTATACTGTACTCCCTCACTGTATTACAAACTACTATTATTATCTACTATCATGTAATATCGTCATCATTATTGACATTTTCGTTTACTTCGCAATTTACATTCCCTTGTAGTTCGTTGATTTTTAAGTTTTTGCACTATCATCGCGTCACACTTGTATATCCTGCGATGTGTTTGTTGTTTGTGTTATATACATTTGTCTTTTCGTTAGTCACATCAGTTTATATATTTCCATTGTAATTTTAATGAGATTTCAATTGACGGCTCAAAAACATTTTAGAAAAAGTCATAATATGCATAATTAACTTAATTGGTTTTATAGATTATGTCACGTTTTAAATATGCAACATATGTTGTACATTGAAGCAGCATCAGCTTGACAGTTTTGTGATAGAATCTACGATGATTATGAACTTTTTCTGTCCGAAAAAAAAGGGAATGAAAGAGCTTAAATCGCTTTGTGTTTTCAACTTGACACGTTTGGAAACTAGGTGTTCCCTGTGGCTTTCTTTTAATTGTTTCTATTTATTCTCGGCAGTCCTTATAAGTTTGTCATTCGTTCTCTCAATTATATACATATACATATATATAATCCGGTATATATACTCGTATCGTATATACGGAGAGTTAGCTAAATGTTGATGTTTCTGTGTCCCGTGCACTTCTTTCCGTGTCGACTCCCAATGACCTGATCTGACTCTGCTACTGATCGAAACTTGAAAATCGATTACCAAAAGTGGATCTGCCTGAGATTAAGGGGAATCATCGCAAATTCCGTAACCTCGTCACCAGCTACATAGGTAACTCTGTCTATGTGTGCGTCCATCTGTCCATTTTTGTACGAATGTATGTGTTTGTTTGTTTGTTGGTTTTTTTTTATACGATCTTTTCCTGTTTGTATAATCTTTTTACGAATAATCTGTTTCTTCTTATTGCGCCTTCGATATGCAAATTTATCTTATTTTATACTTGATTTCACGGAATTTTACATTTTAGCACATGAAAAAAGTCTATAAAACGTCTCTAAGACGTTATTCTTCTTCTCAATTATAATTTTTGATATCTGTTTTAATCAGATGTTAAATTTCTTTTTGCATGCATAGTTTATATTTGCGAGAAACAGTTACCTACTGTTTGAATACAAAAACTCGGTTTTGTTTGTTTTATTTGCACTTCAATAATAAATTGAGAAGAAATATGCTATTTTTTAATTATTTTAATTACACGTTTGAAACTTTTTTAACAAACTTCTTTGTATCTGCACAATATGCCTGTACGTATGAATTTTTTCTATATTTTTACTAAACACTGTCGTTTTATTCGTATTTATAATGAACAAAATTATTAAGCAGCGAAATTATATATCTATGTGAATGAATTTTTGTCAAACATCTTTGTAAGTGTGCTTCTTGTTTTTTCTATACATATTTTTTGTCGCTTTTGCAACCATTGCCTGTGAGTGTCGGCCTGATACACACATATTTTTGTATCATTCTTTTACACTTTTTTCTATTTCCTAACAGTTTATATTCAGACGTATATTTCGAAACACACACAAAATCCCAAAATCTTATTTTATCTAGGTCGTTCTTTTCTTAATATCCGAGAATGACTAGCAGTATTCGTTATTCGTCACAAGTGATGAAACTTCACCTTTTTATGTACATTATGTTTTTGCAACAAAACAAAAAGAAAAACAAAACAGAGTTTCGATACTCGCGTTTACTTGTACCTATTTTCGAATTCCTTTACTCAATTTTCTATTCTTTACCATACACATCTGCAACTCTCTTCCTCTCTTCCTCTAAAGGATTTCTCGTCACATATCGATATATCGTGCAGCAATTAGTTTAGCCTAGACATACCCTTATAATATCACGGCACGGACCGATAGTTCGATAAATACTAGACATTTATACAATTAATAAGACCTATTTATTACGTATGCATATTTAAAATATATTTCTACAGATGCCAGCACAATTCTCATGTACGTACTTTTATACTTTTTATGTGACTAATTAACTAGGCATGGATTAAATCAAGTAGTATACAAGAGACACCGTTAATGCAAGCGAGGTCCGTATAGATGTTATAGCTTGATTATATCTTCACTCGTTTGTACGTACACTATGTGTATTAGACATTCTACATCTGCGATACATACATATATAACGTAATTACAATAAGAGAGAAAATATTTACATGTACACGAACGTTTAGCAAAATTGTAGAATAGTAATTAGTAGCTCGAAAATAATATTTAAACCGTGCTCAGACTTGTAAATTATATTTTGTATAGTCACAAAACATCAGTAGGACAATTTTTACAACATTTCGACAGTTACTTTCGTAATAACTGCAAAACTGCTAAAGAGATGAAACTAATATTTTTTTTTATTCTTACTACGACGCTGATGTCAGCTTTTGTAGCGTAATATAATACAGCTTGAGCTGTTTGTGGTAGGCATTTAACAATGCAATTTTTCAGAGCGGTTTTTTTTATAATAAATAAACATAACTCGGTGTTCAGTTTGTATACGAAAAAGAAGTTCGCGCAAGAGGTTACAACACCGCACGTTTTATGTTACAGCTTTGAAACATTCCCCATCGAAGAGAAAAAGCATCACCAGACCGCTGAGGCCGTTGGAGGGTGACTTTGATTCAACCGGTAAGTCAGATGCGTTTCAATTTAAACGAATTTTCAATCTTTTTCGTTATTCCAACGTTCTTTACGCTTTGTGATATCACGCGAGAAATTGATCGGTTTTCGGAACCTTTATTTGAATATCGAGTTTTCAAGTCATCATTTTTCGTGAGATAAATATAAGAAAACACCAGTTAGGATATGTTCGTTAAAATTTAATCAACACTGACACATCTAAGACCATGAAAGTACATTACGGAAGGATCAATTAATTTATATCGACGGAATGCTCTGTTCCGAATACGACATGAAACACGTGAGCGTCGCAACTCGAAATTTATGTTTTTATGAGAAAACAAACGTGATTCCGAAAATCGTAGCAGAAATTTCGACAAAACGTTTCCTCACGGTTTCTATTATTGGCTTTGCGCTGGACTTCATATGCGTAGCCAGGCACAGCGATCAGTGCAGTAAACTTAGTTGCGGCATTTCCACGTTACCCGCTTCAAAAGCATTCACGACAGTACCGATATATGAAGACATCGAGGATTCTAGGTGAAGACCCGTCCAATCCTCTGAATCTCTTACCTTCTCTCTCGTCTCCCTTGTCCCAAGTTATCTTCCCAAGGATACTTCATTATGTATATACGAAGAGTATGTACATCTACTATGTATAATCTCTAATTATATTTATTTATAGTAGATTTTATAATTCACATACTTAATTCACATTTAAAGTTATGTGCGCACGTATAACTAAAATAATATTTGTGAGTTTTTTATTCCAATTAAAAATTTACATAATTTTATTCTTAGATAGATTTATGCGTATGAACTTTTTTCAAGTCAAGATATAATGAATTTTATTAATTGATGTATTAAATTCACTTTATTATATTGTGTACATAATAGAAATAATAAGTTTTGACACCGTAGTAAAATTTACCTGACGAAGTAATTTCACGAATTTATTCAGTGCACTTTTTAAAATCTCTCTTATTTATTTATTTATTTATTTTTTTTTATCTTCTTCCTCTCACATCCTCATAATTAATCCGTTCACCGTTGCAATCGTCCTACATATATGTACAGCTTTATCGTGAATGTCAGTCGGATGTTCTATATTTTCCTTTCATACGAGCGTACCTTGTTCAAATCCTGATTCTGTGTCTCCGGGACTCTCTTTCGGCCAACGACATGACAGAGAAACTCAGACCGCGCGATTTCCAGTGAGGTTTTGCTTTCATCATGCTTCGCCCACGCTGCGCGAATGAGATTTGACGCTTGAGAGAACGTAGAAAACGGCGAAAAGTTTTTTTAACATAAAGAGAAAAAAGGCATTGAATTATTTAATTAAATTATTTAATTAGAATAAATTAAAGTCATATCTCGATGCTACAGACACACAGAAAGTGATTGTTGTTACTCAGTTATAAAATACGACAATTTTGAGAGATACAAAATTTATTTCGCATCTGTAGCATCGAATAATATTAAATATTTTACGAGATCTCGTGCTTGGAACGCGCTTTTGGCACTGACTGGCTTTCATGTTTGGTCAACCTCGGAATCCGTGGCGAGTTTCTCTGTCCGGTTAAATGCTGGACACATGGCAATACGGTAATGGTACATGGTGTTATATGATGGTTTAGCGGTGGCGGCAACTGGAGGTACGACAGTGCATGCTACATCACCTACGAAGGCCGGTGAGTCTCATATACGATCACTTATTTTCATAATATATTTTACGGTTATTTAATCAAGTGAAACTGTTCTCAAAAATAACATCGCAATATTGCAAAATTATACTTTTTTTTTTTTTTTTTTTTTTTTTTTTTTTTTTTTTGAAGAAGTACAACTTTACGATTGAAATAATTTTCAGAAGCTATATCTGTAATCATAACTTGCTGTATTTTGTAGCGTGTATCTAAACCTAGTTGGAAGTCAACAATTTGAAAACGATTTACTGATTCAATCGATTTTGTGTTGCAACGATAATTATCAGTCGCGTATCATTTGTCGCTTAATTGAAAATGATGCAAGATAATAAGTTCTCAGTTGGACTGTGCAACGTAAATTCAATATATTCGTAATATAAACTCGAGAAAATAAATAATATGTTTTTACGCATGTAAAATGCATACATCGTGATAACAGCAGCAAAAGATGAAGTGCGCTTTGGTGCACCTGTTTCTTCCGTTTTCCTCACCTTTCTCTATCGCTCACTGAACCTCCCTTCAATCACTCGCGCGCGGACATGTATCACACACAATATAAAATACAATATTAATAAAATGCTGCACTTCAATTGTGAAAAGCAAAGAAAGAATCGACGTTGCACGGTTCCTCAATCATTCGACTTCTCTCATCCGGCTTCTCTCTGTTTCTCTCTTTTCGCCTGCCTCTCTCTCTCTCTCTGTCTTTCCATCCCCGCGATGCCTGCACACCGCGCGACTCCCCCGTTCAACCTTTCTCGGACACGGACGCTTTGAACAACCTCGAACAAACACCCACCTATGTGCCAGCAGTTAGCCCGCCCGATCCTGCAATCAGCGCGACGCACGCGGCGGCGATCACGAGCGGCACGATGCCGATCGCCACCTCGACCCCGGTGAACCTTGCCGCCGGTCCGCTCAGCCCACCCCCGCTGACCGCCGCTCGTGAAGGTCCGCATCACGAACATCCGCCCGGGGCCGCGCCCGCGGCCAAGGTCACGAGTTATCCGGCCGTGCTGAAGGGTAGAACCGCGGCCAGTCCGCCGAACCCGAGTCTGGTGCCGTCCGGCAAGGTCCCGCCGCCGGTTCCGCCGCGCGGCACAAGCGCCTCAAGAGCCAGGTCTTCCGAGGCCGGCGCGGCCGTCTCGACAACGTCGTCAGTAACTTCCAGCCGAGGTGATGAAGCAGCCATAATAACGAGATACCGCTTGCATGACAGTTCGAGCAACCTGCACCGCCTGTCCTTACCAGATCGTTCCCACATTTCTACTACCACCGCTATAATGAGCGTGACCTCTACTACTGTCACCGCTGCTACTTCTACCAATGCTGCATCTACTAACGCGACCTCGAACTCATTGCATGCTCGTAAATCGACACTCGACACGTATCGCGCCACACACCGCGGCAATTACGATCGAAAACTTGGGAGCGACCGGCCGAGAATGGACTTGGCACGGGAATGGCATAACAACGAGAACGAGGAGTTCGTCAGCGTGGAGAAGATCGAAGACACTTACTTCATTAAGACTAGTCCGTATCCGTTTAGACCCGACAGAGGAATTTATCGATCCGATTGCTCGAGAGCATCTAGAGAAGATTTTGCGCGAGCCGACAATCGTAAAGTCTCGAAGACGGATGAGAGAAGCAGTGCCGTGACGGATCCTCTGGCGAGGTTCACGTACTTTCTGGACCCGGGCTCGCGAGCTGATCTGATGAATTACAAGATGTCACGCAAAGACAAGAAGCATTCCGAGACCCATTACGAGAGAATAAAGAGAAAGCAGAAGGAACTCGAAGCGTCTATCACGACAATCACGACTATGTCGTATCGTCAAAAGTCATCAATAGAAGAATCAAAATCTACAGACGCACCGTCTCGTGTAAAAAATAACTCGTCCAAGCAAAATCGTTTAAAACTTACGGCAAATGAGAAGAACAAAATGTTGCTGCAAAAGCTCCGCGAGAAATCGAGAAGAAAAAAGCGACTTGCGCCAAAACCACCGAAGAAACGAACTTCCGAAGCTTTTACCGGCAACTTAAATGAAAATCAAGAAAAAACGAAGACAGACGATAAAAAATCGTGTTCGAAAATGGATTCTTTGGAGGATAAAAACGAGATTCGGAAGAAAAGTAATAAAACTGCGAAAAAGTCCAAAGGCGAGAAAAAACAATCAGGATGCGACAAAACTTCCGTGAAACGAGATTATTTTTCTGCCAGTAACACTGTCGATCGTCGTGAGGACGTTTCTGAAAGCAACGAAGAAGAAAATGCAAGAGGCGAATTTAAAGGAATATTTTCGACAAATTATCGCGCGGAAAACAAAGTCGAAGAAGATGAAATAGCTCGCGGAAGAATCAGTAAATTAGATCGAAATATTAACGAAAGATTGAAAACAGACAAAAATATGAACAAAGCTGCTAAACTCAGTCGCAACGAAAGCGGAGATATGAAGAGAAATAATTTAAGAGATGTCAATCGCGATAAATTTTTAAACACGACGAAACAAACGGATACGTTTATGTCTTCTAGTTTCGACAATAGTAGAAACGTTGCGAAATCTTTCGTTTCCGAAAGATTGAAGAGCTTTGAAAGGATTCAAGCGACAGACGATGATGGGATGAAAGCTCGGCGAGGAGACACGCATTTGTTTAAGCAAACTCTTGTACCGGTTAACAAAATCCGATCGCATCAGAAAAAAGAACATGTCGCGTCAAAAACGGAAACGTTGAATATCGCTAAACACGAAAAGCAAACGTTCAAGTCACTTTCGAGCGGCCATTGCAATTATGATCTACCAAATATTTCGTTCTTGCATACTTACTATCGTAAGACGCGATCGTTTATGTAAAAAATACATATCTCTTTCTCTCGGCAACGATAATTTTAGAGTACGAAGCTTCGCGATAAGATCTGAGAAAATCGGAACGACTTAAAGAAACTAATTAACGACAGACGATTTAAAAAAGCCTTGATAACGATTTTCGATCGTAAAACGATAATATATCTGATTTGTTTCGAGTTTGCAACCGTATAAGGAAGAATTGTTGTCACTTTCCGGCCTTATAAGGAAGAAATTACAACTCCCACGTTCTATCTCCGCTTATCACATAAAATGTGTTTTTTATTTTTTTTTATTTATCACGGCTGCATGGAAACAACGCAACTCTGTACGCGTTCTTACAATTTATTATTTTATGCGTATCATTAACCGATCATATATAACACATATGTTTTGCAACAATAGATCTTTAACAGTAATCGATGATTATCGAAACTGATAAACTACGTTTATATCCATTAAATTTACTTTAATATGCATTAAATTTACTGTTCCACTATATCGATAGACATCGAGGGGAATAAATTCTGCTGATTACTAGACACTCATTTCCTGATCTCTTTTCCACGTCTGCGACATATCAATGTCAGTCACTTTTAAAAAACATCGACGAGGTACCGTTTATGTACAATATAAATTGCTCCTTAAGTTCTGCTCTTTGTGTAAAACTGTCATTTACACGATAGTTCGTGATTGATTAACGTCTTTCATAGCTTTGTTTAGCCGAGCATGCATTAATTTTATTTTATTGAGCGAATAAACGCAAGATAGTTTGCGAGAGTTAGAATTATGCTAACACATTTGTTGTTATTTGATAAAATCTATTTTCTGTTCTTTTAATCACTTGCGTTTATTTACTCTCATCAGTTACACTGTATATAAATTTATTCTAAATTTTTTATTTACACAAAAATTATTTGTGTTAACAATTGATCTTGATGTTCGTGCGATGTATCTGTATTGTGAAATGCACACAATGCAAAGAATCACGAATTTGTTAACGAACGTATTTGTCGCAACACATAAAACTTCACATTTTATATCTTAGCTGCTTAAGTTTTATTTGCTCTCTCTTACACTTCATGTAAATGTATAGAATAATTTAATACTTTTCAAACTTTCAGTTCAGTTCTTTCTTACAGGTGCTTTATCTGCGACTTTATTTTTATATATCTGGCGCGTTTTGTTTTTATAATATACGAGAAATATATTATAATAATTGTAACAAAATTTTGAATATAAAAAATTATTCGTGTCGCTTGCTGTCCTTGACATATTGCAATTATGTAATTCTATATTCTAAGTAGAATTTTCTCTTTGCTGCGTGTATATACAATCGCGCTTAGAAACTTTGTAGAATTATCTTCACCCTTGTGTATAAATATTTATAGCTGTTTATCCCAAGCTTCATCAACCATGTACATACCGAAAGACGAACGAGCTAATTTCTTTGCGCAATTAGAGCACAATTTTCATTACTTTTTTGTTGATTCGAGTTTTGAATCCATCAAAGTACAAAAAATGACGGATATTAACTTCATTTCTTTTGTGCGGTAATTAAATTTGAAAATTATGTAATTTAATATATATTGTATATTACGTGAAATATTTTTCAATGTTTTATTTTTCGCGAGTGTGAATCACACAAAGATATAGTGTTTTAAAGTCAGTGTATCTATGTTCTCTAAAGTCGTTGTGAGAAATTTATCTCGGAACTAAACTCGTAACGTAAGAAGTAAAGTACATTGTAACTCTCCGCCAACGTACGTCGTAACTGTACGAGTGTGAGTTTTCGCTAAACGAGTTTCCCCATCCATCCCTCGCCGCCATATTTGACCTCTGCCAATTATCACAGCGTTCGTCGTATTAAATTAGAGCTAATTGTAGCGCGCCCTTTTGTAGGTGGCACCCTTCCTTCTACCTGCTCCACCCCGCCCCCGCCTTTTGACGATGCAGTCCGCTCGAACGACCAAACCTTGGCTTCCGGTGGTCATCTACAGCAGCCGGGCACCATCCTCTCGAGCAGCGGCCATGCGAAGCAGAACAAAGTTATTCATCATGTTACCCTTACCAAGACGTATCACGACAGTGTGAGGTACGTATAGGTTTGGTGGATGAACCCATCACTGACAAGTGTTTCTTGTAAATTATTATTTTTTTTTTTTTTTGACTGATAAAATACGTACACTTTATTGTTACACACGATTCTTTTTTTAAATAGTTTCTTCTATTTTTATTCTAATTTGATATCTCATGCTTATCTTTGCACTTGGCACGCATCTAAAACAATCTTTTTTTGCTTTATCACGGCATCTTCAGGAAAAGGAAAATGTTAGTATTTGATTTTTATTTAAATACACACGATTACACGCGTTTCTCTGGTTTTTTCGATATTAAATCTCGAAAAAAAACCCTTGATTCGTAGTATATCGGACGTGCATTTGGAGAGCAGCGGTAGCGGAAGCGGCAGCGGCAGAGAAACCAAGTCGTCGCTGAGCGTTGAAAGTGGTGGCAGCAGCCGAGGTGGCGGTGGTCTCACTTGGACTCCGCCGGCGGGCAGCGCCGAAGGTTCGACACCCACGTGGACCGAAGGCACGCCGTCTTTCACCGAGAGTTCCAGTAGCGGCGACATAGGTAAGTTGCTCTACGCGCTCAACATCTACTATGGCACCTGAAGACTACTGCCACGAGGATCTGTCTCGTCTTCTACTCGTCCCTCTCTTCTTCTGTCTCCCTGTCTGTAATGCGGAAATTTGCGAGAACAAACGTGGACGTCACGTTGGCTTTTAATTTTCTATTTTAAATGCAAAACGGAAAGTATTAGAAAAATAAATTTTTCAAATTTATACATTATGAGATTTTAAAACTACACATTTTTATACACGGTTTTCTCTTTTTTTGGACTGATATTAGTTGCATAATGCAACATAGTCAAATCAACAACCTAACGTTGATGACCACGTTAGACAATAGTGATCTTAGTGTCTCATTGATGTGATATACAGTCAGAAGCACGTACAAACTGACTTGTACTACAATTCAGAATTTCAGTCATGGAAAGATTCAGCACTGAATTCCATGTTCCCTCTAAGTACGCCACGAAACGTGTACAATGTAGCATATGTACATTACCATCATCAACTTTACAAATTCATGTATCACGATACGAACATGTAGGTTTCACATTTCAGTGCCAAGTCGGCGATAGATATTTAACTTACATATCAAACGTATCAGATTATGGTGTAAGTTACCACTTTAGTTTTTTGTTTCTTCTATGAAATAATTTTACTGATTTTTATTTCAAGTGAGCTTTGTTTATTGTTACAATGTTGTTTTTGCAAGCAAAAACTTTTTTTTATCGACACACATGATTTACTGTATCGAAATTATATGTATATGAAATATATATATACGAATGCGATAATCGAAACGCAAACAATCTGTGCCTGTAACTAGTATTGATATTATCTATGTGCGATATATCGTATTCCAAGGTGTTGTTAAATAGTATCGGTAAGATGCGAGAAAATTTTCGCTCTTATATTCTGAGCATTATGTCACTTTTGTGACACGAAGGTGACTGCCACAAAAAATAAAAACCATTTGCATGCATCTTGCGCGAGGTTGCAATTCCACGGCAGTCGCTTTGCGTGCCTTGTGCGCTAATTGCGAGAGATTAATTTTTATATCGATAAAAGAGCGAAGAGTCGGTCGAGTAAAAAGAACTATAATCATTATTCTATCTAGTCCTGTCTAGTTTACTCGAAGGAAGCCTTGTGTTAAGATGCCTGATATATATATATAACTTTTACGTGAGAGAGACAATAAAGGAGGAAAAAAATATATAAAAACAAAAACACAAAACTTCACTCTCTCTCGTCACTCTCTTCATCGAAAGAACCCAGTCTACGCGCTGATTTTATTTTTCTATTTCCACCTGAATATGTTTTTCTGAGCTTCGGACCGTTGCTTGGGACTGAATTTTCAGCTACGAGATAAGTTCCGCTCTCTTTTCTATCTATCATCTTTTTTCCACTATTGGCTCATGCAAGCAGCTAGTTCACACATGCTTGATTCTTCATGCATATTACTGTTATATAGACTAACACAATTTTTGTAGACTGCACGATGTTTCACGTTTCATGAAAAAAATAAATAAATAAATATATGTACGTAGACTCCAAACCAATTTACGCCAAAACATTAATACAGATATGCTACGCTCTCTCGATAAGATACTTGATGATTTTTCGGTCATGTGATTTTTAGATTATTTTCGTATTCATATAGAATTAGTTTGGAGATCACACACTCGCTCGGGACATGTATCTCTCTCTTTCTCTCTCTCTCTCTCTTTTGCCTATTTCGTTAACGGCAATCTATGAGGCTCAACGATCAATCTTTGCACCATGACGATTAACGATAATTTTAGGTTGCCCGACGACACCGATCAAGGGTGCTCAGCGTCAGGACGATGGTGGAAGGATCGCGGCCACCGTGGAGGAAGCACTGGCGAGTCTCACAACCGAAATGGTAAGTTCTTTGTATTTTATTCACTGATCGATCGGACACGAGAAACATACAGCTGAAGCAATAAAGAATCACGTTAAAAAAATACACGTATCTTTCATATATAGATGTTACGATTTTATAAAATTGTTTCATGAGATTAAGAAGTGTTTGTTACACACAAAAATATTATCGTATCGCTGTATATTTCCACGAACAGACAATTTATACGAGACGGTAAGTTTGCTGTCGTGATCACAGTGACCGATCGAACTATTTTAAACGTGGTTTTTTCCCCCGGATGTGATATCATTGTACAAAGATGAACGGCGATATGTTATACAGAAGTCTATCGAACGATGTGATTGCGTTTTAAAAATTGTTAACGTCTCTTTAAGCTCCTTTAACAATTTTTTTCAGGGCTGTTTTTTATTTCTCTTTGTAATATAACTCTGTATCCGTCAAAGAATCCCAAGTTAATCGCGGTACGCATGGAGCGTCCCAAGGCGAAAAATTTTTTATTGCAAAACACCAAGCTCGTTCAAAAAACGATGTCGCGAAATGGCATTCTCCGAATGTCTCGTGTTAAAATCGCTTGCGCGGAACAAACGCGGTGTACGTTCTTCGCTGCCGCGACACGTATTTCAGGATTTTATTGAAATGTAAACAAACGCTTTTATCGCAAAACTGATGACTGACGAAACGCAGAAGTATGCGCGCTTAAGGCGCGCGCGTCAGCATGATTTACGTTAGCTCGAGTCGTTTTTCGCTTCTCGACAATTCGCGGTCGGACGCGCGTTTGTATCTCGGCTCGGTTAAATGCGCGATAACACTAATATTTTTCTACACGAAGAAGAAAAACGCGCGCGATATCACCGAGGCAACGAAGATTATCTCGCGTATATATATATAGAAATTGTTCAAAACTTCCGATTACAGAGAGTCGGGAATATTTGTATTTTTTAAGAGAAAGAGATGCAAACACCTTTCTCAGCTCGTAAAATTCATTCCGACAGAAACGTACGGCCTCTTTGGAACGCTCCATGCGAGAGAGTCGGACTGTCTGAACGCTTTGTCTATTTCCCTGAATCAGGAGATACTGCAGCGCGAGTGAAAATGCACGATTCTCTCGTCGTCATCCTCCTCCTCCACTAATCTCCGTGCGCAGCGTGGGTGATCTGCACCATCTAACGACGAAATCTTCGAGAGAGAGAGAGAGAGAAAGGGAGAGAGAGAAAGGGAATGAGAGAGAATGCATGGGAACGAATGTGGATGCGAAAGAAGATTGCAGAATGATTAGCGAAACATGGTTTAACCCTTGACTGGTCGCGTTAGAACAGGTTGTTACTTACGTTTTTAGTGTGTATATATAATTGTTTCTTTTTAAATGATCAAATTTGTGTTTATACCTAATTGGCGCGCTCTGACACTGGTGTTGGCATTGAAAATTTCACACACACTGCTCCATGTAAAAAGGAGATGGTGCTTGTATTTGATCCTCTTTCCATTTGTTCACCGTTTGTTTTACTTCCCATTCTGCTATATTTTTATCCGCTCTCCATTTAAGCATCTTAGAAGAAAGACGACTTCTAAAATCGGATTTGTGTTTAGAATCTTGTGGTATTTTTGTTCGCTGTATTATAATTAATATTTTGTTGAAATCACTTGATCGCACGACTACTTAAGGGTTAAAAAACAAAAGGAGGATAATAACTACGAACAGCTCGGGGATCGAGGCGAATTTTTAAGAAACGAGAAGAATTGCATGAGTGATCGATCATTCCATTTTGACAACGCGTTCGTGTTTCATTTCACCAATGAAACGTTTGTACTTAACGCGATACTCAGAAAACACACGTTTACGTGCATTTTTGGTAGAGACGCGTTCGTCTCGATCCGCGACTACATATACATAGTATTAATCCGTTATTCACATGTATATCTGTACACATAAAAAAAAAAAGAAAAAAAAGAAAAAAAAATATGGGCGATTATCTCACTCGAGTGTGCTTCCCGTTGCGATAAGGGGAACACTTTCGAATATCCTTATATGGGCATCCTTATAAATCTTCCTGAGTATAGGAGAGTCAATATATACATATATATACATCATTACGGTTATATATTTAAAACAAAAAAAAAAAAGAAAATAACGTGATAATCGTCGGCCTACAGTACTCGATAACGCTTTTGACAATTGTTCGAAATCGGCTTTGAGAAGCGGTTAAAATGCCATTCCCAAGAGCCACATTCAAAACGTTTTTCTATCAACTTTTGAAAAAAGACTGACTGTAAGAGAGAACAATCTTATCGTTGCGAATATATATAGATTCTTGATCGATATATCTTTGTTTTATTTTATAAATCACGCGGAGAATTTTATTTTATGAGATATTTAAAAATTGAGGGTATTTTTCGTAAAAGTAACAGAAATAAATATCACAACACATATTCTTAGATCGCAAATGCGTCAATTTACAAAGCAAGCAATTTACAAAGATTATGACAATTATATCAGAAGTAGAAGTAGAAGAATGTAAGAAATTAAAGTTGCAGAGAAAAATTGTGCGCGGAGAATGGCATTTTATTCACTTTTTCGAACGCTTTCACGCGTAATCTATTATCCGCACATAACTCACGCGTCTTTTTCCTAATCGAGTCATCGCCGTCGATAAATCGATATATCATAAGTTTAAACCGATTAACACTCACTAACACGTAAAAGGTGTGAGATCGTGTGCAATGCAAAGTTGGCATTGTCGGTGATGCACGAAAAAGCGGCTGTAAATAAGTATATAAAGTAATGCTTGCGCATAGTTCGGCTAGCAAAAAAAAAAAAAGGCCCGCGCGATTCCTTTTTATTGCGGTATATATAGTGTTAGTGTTATGTACATGTATATCTATATGTGTCTCTCACGTTTTGTCTGTCTCCTGTATGTATCTATACATACACATGTTTGTACACACACGCAAAAAAAGAAGACGTGTGTACCTCGTGTATACATATATTATAAATACAACGTGCGTGTACTCGGGAACGTCTCGAGTTGTTCCTTCCGAATTCTGATGAGCTTTGGATTTCGTATAATTTTTACGAAATCGATAAAAAAATAACAAACAAATTTCAAATTCGTGCGTGATAACAAAAATTGCGCCAATCAATTTCTTTCTGGTACATTTGATCAGGGCGATCGTATCAGATAATGATGTACACGGAAAAGAATATATTCTTCTTTCTCTTAAAAATATATTTGTTCGTCTTAATGAATTTTTTGATTGTTTTAAAAGAAATCAAACTAATAAAATCTGAAATTATTAATATATAAGAGTCACCGAAAAGAAGCGATAAAAATTATATAACACGCATCAAGAGACTCAGTTTTCTCCCTTTTTTTTTTTTTTTCAAACATATCCAGAGCTCATCAGAATCAGAGTACACTCGAAAATGTTGCCTTGCCGGTGTTGTGTTGTAGAAAATAATACGACGCGATGTGAGGACGAAGTGAGCGAGGAAGAAAAAGAGAATTTATATAATGCCGTGTACGTACAATACTCCGTAGTAGCAGAGTATTCAGATATGTAATCGCGTTGCTGTAATAGTACGTGAGAGTGTTATCGTGAACGTTTTGAAAGGCCAAAATGTTGTTCAATTATACGTATTATTATTATTATTACAAAAAAAAAGCTTCTCTGAAACGGTCGGTGTAACATTTATGATTGGCGGTAAAATCTCACCGCATCTCTCGGTAACGGGTCTGTTTTGAAGAATTAAGCTCTCCGTCGCGATATATTTTATTGAACATATTATATATATACATAATTCTGTATTTTCTTCTGTACCTCACACACACATACACACACAAACACACATACAATTACATTCCATCATATATAGATATATATACATATAGTTTTACACACGATGTATTTATTAATTGATGAATCATTTGTGTGCGGTTTTTGTCGATCTTGATGCATTTCTTCCTCGGTGAGAAATTTTCATTTGTGTTCTTTCAACGGAACATGTACAACGACGAATAAGAGTAATAATAATGTTACACAAAGAATATTTTTATGAGCTAGATCGAGTGATATTTTATTCGGCGAGAAGTCGAGATAAATATCCACGACGCGTATTATAAAAGTTTTACCGTGGATGCAGATTTTACTGCCGAGATATATATATATATATATAGCTTCGTAACACACTGTAGCTTTGTTAACTCGGATACCTTCCGATCAGGTGGGTATTTACTATTGTATCACGTAATAATTGTTAGGGGGAGGGAATCCCGATTTTCCGCGTGAACGTACTAAACAACGTTAGCAATTTCAAAAGTGTGATATTTTTTTAACATATCCCCGGTAATTAAATATGAAAATTTCAATTAGCGTTGGCGCAGATATAAACTTGTATTAATTCGCGAGGATGCATATTCAGGGAGAGAAATAAAAAAAAAAAAGAAACAAACAAACAAATCGTCGTTAAAATATGTGTGCTCGAGAAGAGTGCTGTGTTGCTTGACAAAAGAATTGTCCTAACCGTACGGTGTACGTCCAGTGTTTGTGTGTAAAACGATAGAAAAACTTTGTTTTTCCGCTTTGAAATTGTTTTACCGTGTGATTTTCAGCGATTGTGTCGCGTGCTCGAACATCACGTTCTTTCCCGATAATTAATACGAAGCTTTTCTGCTTGCGACATGTTACACGCAGACATTCCTCTGTGTTTTCTACGTGTGTGTGGGTGCTTACACAATACTATCACGTTGATTTCGTTTGACAAACGTGAAGTAACATCCGTTTTAATGACTTTTCAACTGTTGGTTCGTGTATTGTTTAAACAGATCAATGTGCTTTGCCAAAGTGGTGCAAGTTAGCAATCTCTCTCTTTTCTTTATTACGTAATTATCGGCCGAGAGTATTCACCGAATGTGCCAGTTAAACGTGCCATATACGTGCAATGTTACGTTCTCGTTAGCTTCCGATCTGATCTCGGTGCAATCGAGCCATTTTCTCGTAATTTACAACAGCAATAAAATCGTTCGTGGATACATACATTTAATTTTTATCTGTTTACAGAAGACATATATATGTACGCGTGTCAGTTTGTTGTTTTTAACGAGCAAATTACAGATAATGGTTTGTTTTCCAATTGGTACGAACGTTATATTTCTTCGTGATTACGCGTGTTTAATATTCACGTAGGGATCTTTTACGAGAATATTCAAGATACATTTTTTTGAGTCAGAAAAAATGCGTTTCGTCGCTTTCTTCCGTTTATTTATTTATTTTTACTTTCTTTTGTCGAAAGTTCTAAAAGTTGCATGAATAGATAAAAGTGATATACGGTATCTTTCTGTGTTCGAATTATTCAGAGACGAACCAACCACGATGAGCAGCATCAATTGGAGCAAAGCACATCCTTTTCGTTTTATCGTCAAATCAGGACGAGTCTGAAGCGCGGTAGCTCGAACCACGTCACGATTGTGAGGAACATGCAAAGAGCATTAAGTGTTCGACGTCGAGCACCGTGACGCACGCAGGATTCATCAGGACTGAAATAAAATATCGCTTGTATAACCGTCCGGGATCTTGAAATTGTTTGCGTGAAATCGAGTCTGAAGTTTCAGATCTGAAGTGTCATGTTATATCAAATCTCATGATGATAGTGTTACATCAGATTGTAAAACTAAATCGTCATAATTTTATCACAAAGCTGACTTCACTCGTACGTAAAATTTTACATACGTATAACATTGATTTACATGTTATAATTAATAATATTCTCTTACTTAATATAATGTGATATAAAAATAAAATAATCACAAATTTTAGGCAATAATTATTTATAATACTTAAATATGCTACTCTTGTTATAATTGTTCTTTATCATTTATAGATGTAATAAGAATGCAATAAGTGCATTTGTAATCTCAATTACGAATAAGATTGGAAATAAGGAACAAATTAAAGATCATTGTAGTTAATATTTTTATAATTTTTATAATTTTTCTGCTTAAATATTGACATATTACGTTTAATTACAATTGTAATATTATTGTTTAACAAAATACTCAACTTAAAAAAACATATAACATCAATATGCACGCACATTGCTCGTAAACTTCTGCGCGTCGCATTTATTTCTTTCTACCATTTTTATTTATCGGTGAAGGAACAAACCAATCGCTGAAAATCAGAATAAAACGTAGAAAACTAATGTCGCAATCATGTTTTTTTAGTTGTACATATACAAACGTGCCAAGGATTTGACAAGGCAAATGATTCATTGTAAACACACTATCCATCTCATCAATATTCGAGCGTCTCTTCCATTTTCTCGTTTGTTGTATCATCTCGACGAGTTTTGTTTTTTGTTTTCTTTTTTTAACATTGTCTGAATTTTGTCCGTCGAGCAGTGTTTTTAATTAACGCATTGGTGAAATTTAATCTTTAACTACTACCACTCTTATTTAAATTACTAATATTAGGATAAGTCTACACGTTTGTGAATTTAATTCGTGGTAGTAATTAACGATTAATGACAGTCGCCGTACTTTTTACCTCAATATTTTGCATTTTCAGAACTCGTACATCACATGGTTGCAAAAGAAATGTATTATTCTGTAATATAATAATTTATATTTTTCTGTGGGTCTTTTTTCAAGGTGTCTGCGTTTTTTTTTTTTTTTTTTTTCATTACTCGGTCTTGCGAATACCGCAATACGCGACCAAACTGATTCTTGGACATTCAGACAAAGTTGTGTACACAGCATGTGTTATATATATATGGGGAATGGGGAAGTTGGGTTGAGATATCACATGTGTACGGCAATCGATAGCGATGGACTAGTTGTATATCAATAAAACTTTTCAAGCTTGATACTTCACGCATTTAGAGATTTGAGAGCAAGATGCTCGATGCTTTTCTCCTCTTAATTGTTAAATTAACGATCTTCGAGAGGCGTCAGTGTTATTAGAAGATGTATTGAAACTCACGACATGCGACACCTAGTCCATTCCTATCTGTCCGTAACTACCGCATAATATTAGTAGTTAATTTCGGAGAGTGAAAACCAGAGCGATTGTTTAATTGTGTTGTCACGAATGAGAAAATTTTCACTTAATCAAGAAAATGTTTGGCAATATATGAATATAACTGATATTATTTAAATAAAGTAATTATATTATATTATTCTTACTATTATATATATTACTATCATCTCGTCGTCTCGAGTGATTTTATGATAACACATCGGTCCTTCTATCAAGCACATTCTTTACTTATTACTCCTCTTTGCTGCACGCACACTTATCTTTTCCGAGATCAGGTGATTAAAAGAAGATTTATATTTATTTTTTGAAAAAACAAAAATAACGCTCTCTCTGTCCGAGAGTGCAAAAAGCTTTGTCGAAGATTAAACAAAATGTTTGTTAAGATATTTTATCGTTATGTGAAATATTAAATTGACTATATCCCAAGAATTGTATCTGTGGTGTTTTATGCTCCTTTTACACCCGTTGTCCTTTTATTTTTGCTTTATTTTATCGAGTTTCTTATCCTGGTCTTTTTATTTGCTCCCTTTCAGACCCATCTGTAGAAAAAAAAAAAAAAAAAAAAAAAAAAAAAATGAAAAGAAAAAGTGAGAAAAGCGAGCGAGACAGGAGATGAGCGCAGGACACGAATACGACTGGCCTGACTGGACAGTTGGTGCGCATTTATAGAAATCTTTGGAATTAAAAAAAAGACAGTAGAGAAGATTGTTACTGTAAGTTCAAATGTAGCAATAAGCGTGATCGGATCTATTATGTATAGGACGCAATCGATATATAATTTCTTTTCCACCGAAAGACCAATAGCGTCAATTGCATCCGATTAGATCTTAAATAATTGTTTAATTTTTTAAAATAATTGTTTAAGATCCAAGTATGACAATTAATAAATTATATTACAACTATGTTATAAATATTTTATGAAAGCGTTATGCTATTTATAACATTTGAAATAAAAAAGTATTTTTCTTTCGGTAACAATTGTCATTACATGTTTTGTTTTGGCAAATCGTAAGGAAAGAAATTTACTTAAATGTATACATTTTTGTTAGATAATTGCAAGGAAGGTTTTAGTTGCAATTTATATCATGCAATATATTATAAACGTTTAATGTAGTACAAATTCTTTAAAACACTTAAACATATTTTTGAAATATTGCGCATAATGATAAAAAGGGGCATTTAATTACGATTGTAATTATTTTCTTAGATTTTTATTCGATGTTAGCTAGGAAGAATCGGGAAACTGTTTTTTCAACTTGATTCAAGTTTCAAGTTGATTTTGTCTGGCAAAGAAATTGATATATTTAAGTTATTTATTCTTGTGCTACCAATACTGCCTTACATGTCCATTTAATTTGAAACAATCGCGGCTGTATCGAATACGCGCAACGAGCGTCACTTTTGGAAATCTATTCGCGAAGAACTTTGACATCTTTATCCTCCATATATGTTAGTACAATTTTCTTTATATCTCTTTTAGATAATCTTTTCTATAATCCGTTTTAAAACTCTTATACGGCACATAAATTGTACTCGAGTAGCGGTGTTTTACTTATACATCATTTTATTAAAGCGCGTAGTCACCGCAGTCGTGATTATTGCGTTCGATGTGTTTTCCGGGAAATATGTTCGTGAATCTCATGAATAAAAGAGATCGCAAGTGCTGAGACACAAATTGCACTGGAAGGTGTTAGCGGTAACTAGCAATTACCTCAATTGATCCTGACATAGATATTCTAATGTGAAACTTGCCTCAATTGCCACGAGTTAATTGTTATACCAGGGCACAGTTTCTGTCTGTATATATATGTTTGTGTATGCGCGTGCGTTTGCCATTGAGACTATACCGAATTCGTCGCGATAATCGCGTCATCGCCCCATGTGTGTAAATTTGCTTTCTCGAGACACACATTCTTGCATAAATCTGAACATTTTTCGATTCGTCCAAGTTTTCTGTATTTTAGACAAACATGTTACACGATATGTACGATAACAAAGTATTATTAAGCTTTTGCTCTCGAAAGAACATTCCTTTTTTTTTTTTTTTGAACTACGATATTGCATTTTTTCGAAATTTACTAGTTTCTCTTATTCAACTCAAATTTCACAAAATTGTAAATAAATATTATTATTTTTGCATTTTTTGTTGGCAGTTTTGCAATTGTTTTGAAATAATCGCGCAAATGTGTACGTGTGTATATGATAGCAAGACTTGCGATAGTAAGGGGATAATAAACTAAGTGGCTACCAATAGATAAAACTTGTCCAAAAGAAAGTTCGAGTAACTGAATTAAGGTAAAAGATTATGATATTTATTAAGATATGAGCATGATAGTGATGCCAGAATTAAGAGAGATTCGATTGTGACCTCTCAAATATTGAAATGCTAATATTATTAATTTTCATCATATTCTAGAGAATAATATTCTATTAATTATATATGTTATATATATGTATGTATATTTGTGTTTTATGTAAGTGTAGGCAAATTCTTAAAACTGTTCGTTTCAAAACATTCAATATTACTATTTTTATGAGAGAGAGACTTAATTATTCAATTATTAGTACAATTTGTTATTAGAATATATAAAAGGCAATAATTGAACGCATTATAATCAATTTAACATAAAAGAGAATATTAAAGAATCTTATTATGATGTATTGTTTTAACACGAATATAATAGTTGGAGAAAATAATCTGCAATATATAAATAAAAAAAGAGATATGTATATACATTTATGTTAGAACTCGGTACGCTTGAAAAACCGTGTTTTAAGCGTTGTGTTTCCGATGTTCGTTCCGTAGATATTTACGAGAAAGATATTATTTGCATACATGTATGAAAAAATATATATTTATATATATATATATATATATGTATGTTTATATACATGCAAACATGTACACGTCATCCAAAAATATAGATTTATACAAAATATTTCGGTAACAATTGTATTTAATGAAAATAATATTGCTTCTTTGAGAGAGATTTAAAATTGATCGATGTATTAAAGTGAAATTTAAAGGAGTTTTCACATTTTTTCCGTTTTGAAAATATCTTAATAACATTCTGTTTTTCTCTATTTAAATACATTTGTTATCGAACGTCATGCACGCAATCACGCGTGTGTCTTGCATTTTCTTCTCTTGCGATGTTATCGCGACATCCCGATACCTCATTAGGCCCGGACATATTAGTCAAGCCCACTGATGTACGATACCTAAGAATAAATTATTTGTTGCGTCTTATTTATTTAACAAATATGATGTGAACTGTTTTCTTTACCCGTCAAGAAAAAAGTCCCAAGTCCATCCCGTCAGAAACGTAAATGATTCACATTCTCTTTCTATTGACAGATGATGTCAGCCATGTATACTCTTAAATTTTGTTTATAGATTAACAAATACGTCGAATATAAAAGGTGAGTATGTTAAACACTATTGCATTGGAAATTAAAGCATGAACACAAGAAGAGATCTCATTAAGTCATACTGTGATGCACCATCTCGATTTATCACATTTCAATTTTTCTACTTTATTTTGTTTTATATTGTTATTAACAATTTTTTTAGTGTTTATTAAGGAAATAATAATAGAATCAAGATTTACATCATTATCTCGTGCACAGTTTGAAATTTCGAAACATTACGGACTTCATTATCCTGTTAGTTAATTAGAGAGAGTGATCGTAATAGTGTACTCGGTACGCGTCAAAGAAGAAGCTATTTATGCGAAATTGACAAAGTATCACGAAGCAGGTAGTGCAAAGCTTAACGAGATGGTGACTCAACTCACCTGTAAAGGCTCATGTCGATGAGGTCGAATTAGGACGGAGCATCTCACCTGGCTGCAATATATTCTACGTGTGTGCCTATGGTAAGTATCATTTCACAACGTACACGTTGCACACCGATCAATAAATAAGATCTCGGAGAGGTTGTTGAATTATGATGTAAGATAAATCGATCGTCGAAGCGCCGAAAAAAACATTTACACCGAGTAATTTGCTTTCACTCGGAATATTTTTCGGAGATACAAAGTTCACTTGATTACGTAATGAGAGCGGGTGTGTATGTGTGTGTGTGTATTCTGTGTCAATTTGCAGAAAATCCATTCTCTAATTTCGTGTATGTACACGCGACTGTCAAGTAATGTATCTAGGAAATAATTAAGCATTAATCTCGTCCGGCATTAATTATTCCATTAGAATCGCAATTATTAGAATCCCAATAAGTAGTTTCTAAGCGAGACTTAAGATCGCGTTTTCCTAATTTGTAACGGATCGTAATCGCGTACTTTCTCAAACCAGCGTGCGCTAGTTTTGCTCGCACCTCGCTCCGATACACACAGAGGAGCAAGCTTCAAAAACTTCCAACAAAACAATTACGGCAAAAGAAATAAATTTATCAAGAGTCAATAAATTATAAATAAAATAAATATTATTTGATGTCTTCATAATACATGAAACTATATACGAAGTACAAAAAACAAATCTGTCGACATGTTTTTTAAATAGATTTGAGATTTTTCTGAAATGATTTGTTCCGTAATTTGCGTAGATGAAAACAATTAATAAAAATGAGAAAATTATGATGCTATTTTTTTTAAAGAATGCAATATACGTTTATATATAGCCGCGAGAGCGTATATTCATATATAAATAATATAGTTCGTTCTAAAAAATGTCATGTAGATCGTGCTTCGAGGAGCGCGACAGACAGACGCCTGCACGCAGCGTGTCGCATTTATCGACCTCTTCGGATGATCGGTGCTTTAAAAAGCGCACTCGGGCGAGTGTATACTCGAGCAAACGTTCCGAGAGAGATACCCGGCCGTATATGAGTCAAGGCTGTCGTGGGACCCTTACCTACTTTTTCCTTATACGGTATTGAACCGGACCGATGACTGTGACTGATGAGATATAATGGCGCTGATGCTTACGCAAAACGCGCGACGTGCGTCGTGCAAACTCGCGCAGAAATTCGTACGAATTTATACGAGTCTGTGGGAAATCTGTCACGACATATTCGCGGACACTTTCCATAGTGCAATGTTGTGTAAAAAAAAAGAAACATGTAAAAACAAATCGGTGCACAGAGAGTCGCTTTTGCAGTAAAAACTGAATTTTGCGAATTGCGGTTATTACTGTTTAAACAAATTATCAGATTATTATAGTCGAAATATCCCGGATCTTATTGGTTTTTTTTTAGAACTTCCTGATATCGGTTTAATATTGTTCGTTGCGATTGACAGTCTAATTTCGATTATCAGATTGGACGAAAAAGTAAAAGTTGAGAGAAGAAAAAGACCGCTATATCCGAGCCATACGAGATTGACCATGACACGTGTTTGACTCAAGGGGATCGAGTGAGACGATCATATGTTGGCCCGAATGCCAAAATTACCATCGCCGTCGATTCTTAGCGCTTTCTTATTGAAAACGAAGGTGTCAGTTGTGTTTTTCGATAGTCTGCTCTACATCAACCTTGGTCTCTCATCATTGTGCTCTCACTCCGTTTATAGACAAGTAGTCTCGAATCAGTCGTTTCAAATGTTACTCGCGATAATTTTTAAACGAGTAACTCGTGAATAAAAGTATCTTAAAGAAATAAATAAACTTTTCGATTTTTGTTAAGAGGATTGTCTGATCTAAAGATCGGTTTTCGAGAGGCTAAATTTAGAAATGTCTTTCTTAAACACGGTAACAAATATAGAGATTTAAAGTTTGACATGTACGTAAGTGTTTCGGAAATTTTAACGTGACTTTGACTTTGGTCGAGTTTCGCGGTCTCGCCGGCAGTCGAGTGCGACAGGAAGCCTAGTTTCGAAGACTTCTCTGCTTTGTGCCGTTTTCCGCACAATTCGTCTGAATGTCTTCCCCTCCCGTCGGGTGCCCGTCGAAATAGAGCGTTCGGCAACGCACTTACGCACACGTCCGTCGTCCGTCGATCTAAAGATAATCCGCGGGCGGCGGCCGGTGTACATTTTCACAGATCCGGACGGGGGGTATAAGCGCGCCGGTGGTACACGACGGTGGTGGTAGGGATCCACGTCGTCCTCGACGGTCTCCAGAAGAGCGTCGCCGGAAGGTGGGAGCCACGGCAAAGCGAGTTCGACGAGAGTCTCTCCGCCCGACCCAGTCGTGACTTAGACCGCAGGTCGAACGCATCCCCGGACGACGAACACGTAACGTGAGTACTTGCGCGCGAGTGCCCATGTGGTACTCCGTGCACATCCGACCGAGAACATTTCGTGTTCCGCAGCATCGTTAGCGCCCGCGAGAAAGTCCCGATTGGCTTCTATTCTTACAGCAAAGAAAGGAATAATTTCTCATGTGAAAAAGAAGTGCCGTAAATCCGTTTGTAAATAGTGATAAGTGATATTTTCGCAAGGACTCGTTCGCGCCAGGATAACATTCGACTAGGTAACTTGGCGGTCCTTGTGTAAATGTCACTTAAAAATTCGAAATTATTTGCATTCGAGCAAATAAAATCTGCGAATTCCGACAAACTTGAGTAAACACGTTGGTGAGAGAAGAGATTTCTCGATTTCACGCAGAAGAGCCTATGTATCCTCCGCGTGAGAAGAATTCCAACAATGTCTACAATCTGTGAGAATCGACAGCGTGTCCTCAACTCACAGTAGAGACTCCAGTTTATTGAGTGAAAGGAATAACGACTTCGATTTTGTGGAATGCACGAATACACTTGTTTAAATAACTTTAGAACAAGAAAAAAAAACAGATCGATGTTCGCGCGTGCGTCCACGTTTAAAAAAGAAAAAAATTGATCTCGAAATATTGGTTCACAAAGTCACAATTAAATAAAGAAAGACGATTGTTGTAGATCAAGTAACTATAATGAAACTAAATTCAAATAATAATCAAAAATATTAATACTAATATTAATAATCAAATATTAAATAGTCATTAAATATTTTTTTTATCATTGTTTGAAGAAGTGGCGATTGCACCTATCGTAACTGCATCTCGGTATAGAGATATCGCATTGATAGAAAAACGATTGCGTTCTGTCATCCAAGAGAATGAGTTAATTCTCAACGAATGACTCGTGTCTGAGTAAAAACTGAAATAACTCAATTGTTGGCTTCGGCGATAAAAAAGATCATCTTTGTTCTTGTCTTGAAATTTAATAAAGCATTGATAGTGTTCGTACATACGACATGTTATGTTCACAAAGTGATATATTTTTATTCTTATAATATATCTAATAAAACACAATCGCATTATTCAATAACGTAAACGCCAATAATGACGATTAAAATACTTTCGCAGAAATACATTGCGATAACGGGTTGCCATAGGCGAGGGGCTCTACCTTCCGGAATGCAGTGACTCATAAGGATCTTTTTTTTTTTTTTCGCGTTCGCGCGCTTAACCACTGTGACAACATTGTTCAATCTTCCAATCACGTTTGCTACAGAGACGAATTTCTTCGCGCATTCCGTCGCCATTTCACCCAAGAATATAAGCTAGCGTTACTAATGACGATTTACAAAGCTATATGCTAAATCAAAAAATCTATATCTGTGTGTGACCTTAATTATATTTAAGGAGAAATATATTGTTTGTCGACTTACTAACCACGTCAACCGAGAAAAGCAATTAACAGAATTTCGCGCTGTCTTTCGAATACCGCACGCAATACAAAACGTAACAAAGTTATTTACGTAGATTATTAAAAACCAACTTGTACGAAACCGTATGCCAATACAACATATTTTTTTAACTAAAAAAAAAAAAAAAAAAAAAAAAAATATAGCCGACGATTCGACACGCACAAAATCATTTTTCTTTCAAGCGTAACAGGACACCACCGAGTTGAGTTACTCGGCCGATGCGTTTAGAAGTCAGCGATGTCCGCTATGCGTAACCCGAAATGGCTCGACCGGCAGCAAGCGGTAGCGATTCTTACTGCCTCCCTCTCTCCTTCTTAATGTGTAAAAATAACCCTCGGTAGCGATACGCGCGGTTTTGGATCCGAGAAATGCGCAATCAAGTTTTCGGTAAATTCGTTCGATTTCTCTTCTGAGGACGTACGAACGAAGCGAGCGCGAATTTTCTGTCGCGCGTTCTCTCTCGTTTATCAATGACGCTGATGATCTCGGAACTTTCACTTGTACAATATTATACCTATTACATTAATGAGAACAGAATCAACAATTTCAATGAGAAGCCATCTATCTTACGAATATTCTGTTATACATTTATAAATATTTGCGAAACGTGTAAATATTTATGAAACTAGCGTCTCTATACACGGCATATCTCAAGTTGACTTCGCAGAATCTCTCGTCTAATATTTCTGTTTCTCTGAATATCGCACAAGCTCCATTTCCCTTTCGTTGTCTGCTTACCCGGCATCTCTGATTATCAATGCGCGCGCGCTCGAGTCCGGAATCTTGCGCACACTCAAGTCTTATAGAAGCTAGCCAACGAGCAGAGATGCAGTTCTACCATGCAATTGCAGTGGCGCAGGCAGAAAATTCTTGAAACCCTTTACTTAAGCGTACATTATTGAATTGGCGTGAATGACATGTTTTATTCTAAATTTATATTGTTTTTCTAGTATTTTATACTATTTTTTATTTAACACGATAAGAAAATCACAAAATTTCCGTCTTATAAGAATCAAGTAAAATCGAGTTTCGGTTTTTTTTTTAATGTCTCGAAATTCTTGATGCCAATAATATTTGTCATACTTGATATTTCTTCGTGATTTCGTACGTAACAAATTTCAAATGCATCGCGTCGGATTGCGAATCGCATGCGATATCGTTGCGAAAACAGACTCTCCTTAAAGTTTATTCATGATTATTCATAAGATGATTTCATCGAAAGAGGCAAATGGTTCCTGTGTGTGTGCGTCCCTGGCACGTCTTCGCTCTCTTAATCGCGTCGTAGAAATGTATCGCTGTTCAGATATACCCGGCTGGAATAAACCACGGATGCAGTCACGATGCAGATTTTTGTTCCTCGTGTGTGCATACGAGGATTGCATACCTGAGCAACGTGTATGACGTCACAGAGACGACGAAGTCTCTCTCTCGCGCGCGAACCTTCTTTCACCGGCCCGGGTCTTCCTCTCAGCGAGAAGCCGGCACTATAAATAGGATATCCGGCCGCTCGCTAATTATACACCTATGGCCGTATTTCGCCGAATCCGCGCGAGTCTGGAATTTTCTCGATTTCGAGATCACCCACGAGAATCTACATTTCCGCGCCACGCCGGTTCTTCCTTTTTATCCTTGAAATGCCATTGTAAGTTACTGGCAGAAGGATAACGGACCCACCGCACCGGACGATCGCACAGCATACCTACGTATCTGCCGCGGTCAGTATTATTGCAAGAAGGTTGCTATACGCACTGCATTCCTTTACAAACGAACAAAATCGTTGCCGGCCAAAAAAAGAAAAAAATAATCAGAGCATAATTAATTGCTCATCGGAGCGGTTTTTTAGGTTTCGGTTGACGCGCGGCGCAAAAGACGTAAAGACATAAAAAAGCGGAGACTGTCGAGGCTAATTGGATGGCTTCATGCCGTAATAGACTAATTGACAAGAATATTTTCTTGACAAACGGTTATTATCGAGCGAAGCTGGCAAATTAGCGTGCTATTAAGCGCGTACATTTTTAAACGAGTTTTAAACACGTAATTTATTATACGAAATCATTTCACGAACGATTAGAAAGACCGTTACTTATTGCGATACTTCGCGCGTATAAAGAAGAAACATAATTGCGTTTCCTTTTTTTTTTTTTTTTTAATTTAATCGTGTCTTTATTTGATGCAGATTTTTTCCTAGCAGACGAGTAAAAACACACAACCACCACCATGGACGCGATCAAGAAGAAGATGCAGGGAATGAAGCTGGAGAAGGACAACGCGATGGATCGCGCGTTGCTCTGCGAACAGCAAGCCCGCGATGCAAACGCACGAGCCGAAAAGGTAAATATGTTGAAAAAATATAATCATTCGCCACGTGCGGTCACAGCTTGAAAAATCCTGAAAAAAATTACGTTCACGACGATATAATTTCAAAGCAAATAATGCGAAAAAAATTAAAACAATCGGATTTATACAGGCTGAGGAAGAGGCACGTTCTCTCCAAAAGAAGATCCAGACCATCGAAAATGAGCTTGATCAGACTCAAGAAGCTCTGATGCAGGTCAACGCGAAATTGGAGGAAAAAGACAAGGCTCTGCAAAATGTAAGTTAAAACTATTCACAAATGTTTATTATAAAACGAAGAAAGACATTGTCGGCGTAGTTGCTAGAGAAATGAATTTTATACATTGATTTAGCAATTGGTCACAGAAATCAAATGTTTAAGCAATACATCTCATGTATTGTAAACAAAGAGAAAATGCGCGATTCTCTGGCTTTCGTTTTTTTTTTTTAAGATATTCTTGAACTTCATAAATAAGAAATTCGAGAACGGAATGCAAAGCATTCCACGTCTTTTTTGATAAGACAATAATAGTGATCTTTAAGAAGGTTGTACTTACAAATACATTTGACACACAATATGAAAAAGATCCAACTGCTTACTTAAATTATAGTATCCGCTACTTGACACAATCGGGGACCTCTTGACCACGTGTCAGAGAACGCGCAGCACAGATTCAAATTACCGACGGCGCGCAATGCAGGGGTGCACCGCCCGATGGCGCCATTTACTCACGCAAGCGCGGCTTTCGCTCACGGACGGCGCGTCCACTTGTCCTCTGCGAATAGTCCGTGGCGTGTAGTCCGCGCAGCTTCCGCGTTATTTGCTCGGAAAGTGTTCGGAAACCTTCGGTTTTCCTTCTCCTTCCACCCGCGTAAGTTTTAAAAGACCGCCGTGGAAGGGGATGACGCTCTCGCTCGTTGCGCGGGCGCGAGCGAGACAGACACAGCGTGTCCAGTGGACGGCGTAGATCGCGGCTGTGTTCTGTTTTCTCATGCACGCGCGGCGTGTACGTGATAGCGACACGACACCACCGGTACGCTACATACGAGACGTTCTCGCGTGTGACGTGGGGGAGAGAAACGTGCGCTGCACGACCAGTGACAGACAAGATGGCGGAATACAGTGATAGTAGAGCGGTGCATATTCCGCGGACTGCATCAACGTGTACCGCAACGGGGGTTAGGAGCGGCAACGAGAACTGCAGTCCGACGACAGCTGGTCGCGGCATGGAACGACCGATGACAGCGACGACGAAACGTCGCGGTCACCAGCATCATCCGCGACATACCACGCGACGACGTCTTGACGCTTCCAGCAGAGGACCCGCGCAGTGTGGCCCTGCTGGTAACGCCGAGGACACCACTACGTCCGTCGGCGGCGAAACGTCTATCGCAAGCACGATAGACAGCCGTCTCGGCGTGGCGAATCCGTGCCCGCCCGTGCCGTGCACGCTCGGCACAAAGTGGCCGATGAGAATCAATCAGGAAGAGAACGAAACAACCGAGAATCGAAAAGAAACGGAGAACAACTCAAGAAAAACTCACGATGTTATCGGGAACAAACGCGCGGATAACAATGTCTGTAAGGAAGACGACGTCCGACAGAGGCTCGCGCAGTGTAGCCCGGACTTTCCCGCGTCTCCCGATGAGAGCAAAGACATCGAGCACGATGAGACGAGCACGGATACGACAACGAGCAAAAAGAAGAAGAAGAAAAAATCCAGTGGCAGTCCACGTGGGGTACACTCTCCCGAGATCAGTTCGGCGAAGAGTAACTCGCCCGAGCCTGAGCACGCGGTCGCGAGGGCTCGGGGTGACGGCAATTCCGACGACGAGTCGGTTAACGTCGAAGAGGATTCGGAACTGGCCGAGCTGGCCAAACTACGTTGCCCCAGCGAGCGAACGGAGGTCCAGGCCGAGCGGGAGGCTCGAAGGCGAAAGAGATGCGCCGATTATCCCGGCCTCGCCTTCGGTTGCTCCATATTCTCCAGCGACACGATGATGAAATTCAGTCTGATTAAGAACGAATTGCAGAATATCATGGGCAATCAGCTGAAGCGGGTTAGTATTGTGCATGTGTGACTATGAATGATGCACAGCTGATGATAAAGCGAGCGTGAGTAGATATAAACACGAAACGGGGTTCTCCAAGGCCGTAACGGCGGCGAGACCTTAATACGCTGGTCAAAAGAGAGGTCCTCGGTGTCGGGTGATAATTCGGCGGAAATGTCAATCTCCTGAAAAGAATTTGTTTTTTTGTTTTTTGTTGCCATTGAAATATTTCTCTTTTTAGCGTTTTAAGATTGATCGAAGAATCGAATATAAATCGACTCCTTCGTACATAGTAGATTTCAACTTAACGTTCCTCGCGACAGTCAACGTCGATTAAATGATGTAACGCAGGTTTTTTTTTTTTTTTTTTAAGGACAGATAATTTATCGATACCGCGTTAAAATGAAACGAAGCAAAAACAGCAGATGAACTTCGTACTTGCCGCACCGCATTGATATAAACGCGAGGAACGTAGGCGATATTAGCAATTAAAATCACGCGAGAATTGTTGCAGTTACTCTTATTCGCGAGAGTCACAAAGACATGAATTAAAAAAACTTACTTGGCGTTCGAAATCGTTTCTCAAAAACAAATTTGAAACGCAAAGTAAGATGTTGAATTTATTACAAGAATGTGTAAAAACCGTTTAAAGACACATCGTGTCTTTATGAGTCAACCTGTAGACAGAGTATTAACGAAACAAGAGGCAAAAATGTGACTGTTCATTATCGTGATTAACGATTTGGAATCAAATCGATGATTTTATCCATCAGCGATCGGTTTGAAAAATTAAAATGTCACAACATGTAGGATTTTTTATATAAAAAAATTGAATAAACGAATTTATTTACATTTTTGCTGATCCAACAATTACCGAGTCATATGTCTCGATAATATAATATTTCCTTACTATACGTCATGTTGTTTAAAACTTTAAATGTAAATTGTTATTTGTGTTATCTCAGTTGATTTTTTTTTCTTTTCATTTGTCAACAAGAAGTCATTACACATGAGGTCATATATTATCTGGAAAAAATGGTAACTAGTATTGTAAAGATAACAAAAAAAAAATAGAGATTTTCTTTTACAAGTGATTAACAGCTGACAAACGAGTTTTTCGTGAAAGTAATGAGTTATTAGTGTATCGCACGTTCTTCTCTCTCTTTTTTTCTCTCTCTTGGCCGACGACCGGCATTTATTATTAGGGTTACTGAACGGGGACAATAGGTTACGCGCGTATATGATTCTGTTGCTCAATGCGCGCTGCTAGAAAGCCCGTCGACTATTAGATAATGTTTCGGTATTTTTTTTTTTTTTTTTTTTGCATTTTTTCCCCTCGAAACCGATATGTCACGTTGCGCACCGCGTTCGCGCTTTATCGGCGATTGCGATGTAGCGAAAGTTCTAAAGTTCAGTTTGCATTTTTAACTGGATGATGCATCGCGCATACGTCTCGCCTCGTGTTGTCGCTTGTTATTCGTGTACGTTTTACTTAACCAGTCCATCGTTGTATATAATGCGCCACGCGTTATGAATTTTTAACTTGAGCCAGACGTCAAACCGCTCGTTGAAGTTGTTTTCGCCGGACCTCTTCTCGGAAATCAAGACTTGACGCGTGACGATCGTCGATCCATAATTTTATCACTCGCTCCGTTCATGAAAAATGCATAATCTCCCCGTTTAAAAAGACGCGTCGCAGAATGCGTATGTGAATAATTAATTTGTAAACGTTATCCGACCAACGCGTATCTCTTTCCGGAAACGCGCAGTTTCGCATCAGATCGCGTCGTATCAGACGTTGGATTTTGCTGGAAAATTTTTTTACATTCAACGGACCGTCTATCTTTGATTCCAGAAGAATGCAGTAAAGCATCTAATAATAGCGGGAATTGAAAATATACCGGAGCGAAAATATCTTTCTTGCTTGCGTCAACAGTTGCTGCACGTTTGAGCGCATCAACCGTATATAATGAAGCAATAATGCATTATTATAAATCGAGTCACAAAACATCTCTCTCTCTCTTTCTTTTTAAGTGTATAGTATATAATAAATGCTTCGATACCGTTCACGACATTCCACTCGCGCGTACAAGCCAGCTTCGACAAAAGATAACAGTAAAGACCGGATAAGAATCTTTTTTTTTTTTTTTTATTTACTCGACGATATTTTCGCGACGTCAAAACACGGAATGCTGCTCAAGTATTTAACAAAACGTTCGGCTTTTATTCGTGATTTCCGTCGTCTGAATTAAATTCATTTGTCTGTTTTGTACTTGTCAGTGATGCTTAATTAGCCGTTTCGATGATGATTGACGCCGGTCCGTTTTTTCTCTTTGTCGTCATCGGAACAATGAGAGCCCGTACGGAATGTTCCTCTCTCAGCTCAGATGCTTACATCGTCGTTTTCTTCTTTCGAGGGCCCCGCCCTCTTGCATATACGAGAGCGTTTTGGCGCGTTTTGCTTCTGTATCCCGTTCGACACGACCTGACTCTCGTCGTCGACATTCTAAAAATACGTTGCGGCCGTGATCCAGCGAGAGAGACTTTTTATACAGAAGGCCCCGAGATTGCGTAAGCTCCCGCTACCGGAGTCGCTGTGCGCGAATAAATCCGGCGGCTTTATATGCGCCTCGGCAATGCCGAAAATCGCGCGCGGCACCGCTGCAGAAAACGCCCACTCGTCGTCGCATCGTCCGCGGATTTGGAACGCGGTTGCGACTTCGCATTCCGCGAGCGAAAGAATCTTACCGAGATTTCTCCGTCTGTTTGTTTACTCATTCTTCAACTTTGTCGAGATTGCACGAGATCGTTTATACGATGACGATTATATTATTCGACAGTATATAAAAATACGTACATGTATTTCTCTTGAGACGGTCGCGTGAAAAACAATTTCAAGAATCATCTTGAACAAATATCGTCGCGTATCGAAGACGCATCAGCGTCACTTGAGACAACACGTCGCGAGACGACACACCGTTGCGAAACTCCTACACCCAATGGCGGGAATTCGGAACGCGTGCTGTTTTTTTGTCTTCGGCTTCGTCACACTTCAACGATGATCTTTGTGCAGCTCTCTTTTCTCCCGTGCCGATTCTCTTCCTCGACCGATGTTTTATTTGCACGCCGCATTCCGCGATTTCTCGCTATTTCTCGTGCTACCGGCGTCGATACAATCGTTGTTCTCGACAACAAGTAGACATTTCTTTCTTCAGTGGGTGAAAGTCACGATGACCTGTGCGCGCGATCATCCTGTCTGTCTTGCGAATAATATAACTGTTAGGTCCATTCTTTTCATTCGTATTCAGTTTTTACTTTGTGAAATGAAAGAGGACGGAGTAAGAAATGTTCAAGTCGGGAAAGCAGTTGCGGAAAGAACGGTCTTCGCGCGATTTCTAGACAGATTGGGACCGATGCCAAGTCGAAACAATGTGAGAGAGGAACAGATGTAAATATTTCTCGTTGGAATTTTGAGTTAACAAAGGCTTGTACTGTCGGGATCGGCTAAGAATTCGAATGTTTGAACGTTGTGAAATAAGATCAACACTCTTCATCAATTCGATTTCGTAAATATTCTCGCAAACAATATGAAATGCGTTTGCGCGGAACTATGGAAATAATAAATTGTTAATTAGGGAACGTTGTGAGAGATAGCGTCGTGGGAGGCAACGCGTAAGAGATATCTCAGCGTGAAATTAACAAGACGAAGTTCTTGATAAACATCAAATTTGCGCCACACTAATTGTTACATGCATCGCGATAAGTTTTCTACGTCTTTGAAAAAAAAATTGTTTTGTTTTTCAATTTATATCACAAATCGTGTAAATTATCGCATTAAAGTAAAATTAGATTCAGAGAAAGAAATTTTGATGACGTGCGTACAATTGGCATTTATCTTATCAGAAATATAAATAACGGAGATCGATCACGACTGCGATTTTAATTAAAGATCAACGGTATCTCGTGAATTGCGAGCTATATTCAGAAGTTGTGAAGAAGTGAACGGTCGGTGCAATAAGGTCGAGAAACGCGCGCGCTAATACACGTAAATTAACGCTAACGTGAAAACATGAAATGAGACTTCGATAGACGCGCTAATGTTGAAACACGAAATTGTAACACAGCGGGAAGAATTATGATTGAAATTTCACTTACATGTTCAGCCTTGTAATATTCTCCGTTTAATTGCGTTACATACGTACAACTAGCAACGCTCAATTTGCGCGTTTAGCGCATTTCTGCAGTGACGAAAGGTTCATTCTAATTATAAAACGTGAAATACATAGTCGTAATCGTTTCAAACATATCGTGCAAATTAAAACTGATATAAATGATAAGTAACTATATATTTTAAACGATCCAGTATATTAATTTTTCAACGAATTGTGTTTGTGTCTTTGCGTGTACATTGCACAATGAGTGCGTAAGTTCTGAGTGATATAATTGTCAAGCAAATCTAAGTTGAAAAAATGTATACAATTCGGACGTTTATTCACTATCTGTCCTGTTGAAAATGTCAGACGCATTTACACGAGGTCGACGCGCAACCTATAAACTACAATTGTGAAACTATAAGAAGAACGACATTACCGTGTTATAATTTCTAAAGAGTCCACAAATAGTCCCGTTGAGAGCCGTTTTATAAAAGACAAGAGTGAATGTTACACATGTCAATATCTATGAAAGACGTGATATATTGGGCCGTACAATCTCGTTTCAATGTGCGATACAATGTGCACAACTGGAGCACGGAATGTACACGTGTTTAAATCTCCCGCTGGAAGGGCAAAGAGAGCGGCTCAAGTGATATACGTTTCTCAAATTAACCGGGAGAGGCGGTGCAATCGAATCTTTTTGAACGATGGTAAATCAGAGTTCACCATATGATGATTTTTTTTTTTCAACACTGTCGTTGATTTAAATTATATTTTTCTTTTATTTGTATTTTTTATAAAACAAATTTTTAATTTTAGTAAGATTCCGAAGTGTCTGTACAAAATTTTATTATAACAATATAAATGCCGCACACATAATTTATCCGCAAAGAATGATTGCGGACATTGCAGTCAAATAAGAATTAATTCTAGTAAACGCAAAACTTGCTGCTTTATTGGAATTTTATTTTTAAATAACTATATATTTAGATACTACACGTGATAATGACGTTTCAGCACTAATTCCTACGATAAGGTAACATTTAATAAACGGTCGAAAACAACGACTAACGTATCATTAGCTTTACACGAAAGTTGATCTCTAACCGCTCAATTTCTCATCGTAATTATTGATTTCACACGTGATGTTGCTGGTCACGCGAAGAAGTATCTTCGCGAAGTAAAGACAAATAGAAGAAAGGGAAAGATAAAGCGGAGTGTAAGAGGCGGGTGGGAAAGATGGTTCGGAACAACGTGCGAATTGTTGCCGGACCCGGCGATTCGAACGGCTGGGCGCGCTCACGACGGGCGCGGTATTTCCGGGGCTTTGCGCGCGGCGACACGTCGATCGGCGTAGCGATACTCGGAGCGCGTGTGTGTGCGCTCGCGTGCGCACCGCCATGCGATCTCTTGTGCCGTGGTTGTGCGCAAAGCGCCGGCCACGCGGATGCAACACGGGTCTTGTAACTCGAGTGCAAAAAACACGATTCCACCTGCCGCTGCTGATGGCCGCTCGCTGGAACGTATATTGGCGTTCATTTGACGGCATTCCCGAAAAAGTCGAACAAATCGATCGACCCGCGACAATCGACTCTGTCAAGGGCCGTCTCGGAGGGACTATTTGACGCCTTGGAAAGGACGCGACGCGCACGCGTGTCACGACCGGTGGCGGCCATCTTGCGCTCCAGTCAACAGCGGCGACCACCGCAGCAGCAGCCAGTGGTCGTCAGTGCACGACGGCTCTGGTGACCATACGAAAGTATCTCTCTGTCTCGCACGCGCACCGGTTGTATTCCGTACATCACACACACGGCATTAATCGTTTTTTCGCGTCACACGCCGGAGCGTTCACGCGTGTTACTTCCCCGTTTCCTCTTTTTTCCCCTCCGTTGCGAGAACGAAAGCGGTGTGGAATTCCACGGAAATCGGCACGCCGTCGTCGCTCGAGCGGTTGTTCGGTGTGTGTTCTCTTGCGGAATTCGATTCGCGGCGTTTTAACGTGACACGCTAGGTCCGTTCCTCCTACTGGCCAGCATGTCGGCGCAAGTGCAGGGCACGCTTCTCGACGTGCTCAAGAAGAAGATGAGGCAGACGAAGGAGGAGGTGGAAAAGTACAAGGACGAGTGCGAGGACCTTCAGAGGCGGCTGCAGGTGGAAGCGTTGCGCCGCGAGGAAGTGAGTGAATCGAGATCATGCTGCTTCTTTTCAGTGTTGTACTCTTCCTGCTGTGAGAGCCACCGACCCTCGGTTTCCAGCGCTCCCTTCGTCTACGAACTCTTCTCTCTTTCTCTCTCGCTCGCTCTCTCTCTCTCTTTTCCTCCCTCGCTCTTTCTTGCCGGCTCTAGAAATCTCGCGATAATATCGAAATTTGCGAGATATCACCAATCGACCTAGCGATACGATAGCAGCCACTATTGGCGTATATATGCGTACGATTGGTCATTGGTGATAACAGCAAGACCGAAAGAATTGTTTTTCGGAACGAATATTAGGGAATTTATCTCGAACCGAAATTTTTTATTATTATTAATTTGAATACATTTCCAGAAAAAATAAAAAACCGAAAAAAAAAAGGATTTCTCTTACATAATTCTTCTGAGATTCATACCCAGTACATTTCCAGAAAAAATAAAAAACCGAAAAAAAAGGATTTCTCTTTGAGGAAAAAAAG